>ML783196.1:673245-692420 GCA_009831015.1 Picea engelmannii | reverse complement strand
CCTTTGGCACTCAAAGAGGGATTCTCAGTATTTTTAAAATTGAACGTACATGGGCACTCTTATGTTACATTGCGTAGCCAAAAATACCCATATGCATTTTATCCTACTTGGGCTCTCCCATGTCAACTTCGACAGAATTTGCTATGAGAATTTATTGGTTACATTACAGATATTTGTTTCATTCAAAAGATCCAATTTGATCAGTTTAAGAATTAGTAAGTAACTCTGATCAGGAACCAAACCCCTATAAAAGGGGGTCTTGCATATACATCAATCTAGTAGGACAATTACTTGAACTAACAAATAATCCATACACAAAATATGCCCCAGATAGCTACAGCTGGTAGCAGGCTACAAAAGTACACGTGTGTCTTCAGCCCAAAACAAGTTCAAGTTTTTCATATTAAACTTGAAACAGGAACCAAGTACTTCTTGAAGAGATACAACATTAGTCAAAGGATCTTGTAGGTTCAGAGGGAGCCAGTTTGCACATGCAAAGAGGCAGGCACATTATGAGACTTAGAGGGAGCAGTCCCTGTATGTGAGTTAGGCCATGACATGCAACAAATGGAAATATTGAGGTTAGATTTGTGACTCATGACTTCTCTTAGAAATAAGGGATTGACTATGAAGAGATCCTTATTCCTATTACATTTCGCTTCAACTATTCGGGCTTCGGGAGTTTCAACACTCCACCTTCGCTTTCTCCCGTAGCACTTCCACCTGAAGTACACAATCTGCCGACGTGTGTGCACTCTCCTTTGAACAACTGTGCACTCTCTGCACTTCAACTAAATGATTGTGCACTCCTTTCACTTCCACTATAAATTCACATTATCTCTTCTAATCCTATGAGTCTATCTCGACTCGTCCTATGCACGCCTTGTGGGCATTGTGGAATCCTTGCACTAGGAATCTCAAAAGAGAAAACAAATGAAACTTACAGAAGCATCAAAGGTTTCCACCCTTAACCATGAAAAACGTATTCATGCATAAAAGATACATTAAACAGATAAAACACAGAGAATGTAAAGAAACACCATACAATTGGAATCAAAGATCTCTACTTGTATTCATTCAGTAAAATATGTACATGGACTCATATAGTTCTTTGCAACTCCTCATAAGCTTCAATAGCTCTCTCAACAATAATAACAACTACAATATTCAACAGCCTCTACAAGGACCTTCAACAACCTCATTTGGGCATACGATACATATATTTATACAACGAGGGGATTCTCGATCTTTCCCTTTAGACTACCTTAGAGTTATCCTATCACAGTCAATTCATTCATCTACTAAGGACTATTAAATTGAATGGTGATTACATTCAGATATGAGTTGATACTCAGTATCTGTACAACCTTATCTCATAATTAAATTGATTACAATCCTTGGAAGCCTTATGTGATGGCTCTTGCCTCAAAATATTTAGCATCTTTAAATTACAATCTTTTCAAAATAGAAAGACACGCTCCTCCTTGGAATTCAAAAACAACTTCAAATCTGCACATTGGGTGTTGAGTTGTCCTCCACCTGGCTTCTTTAATGTTGATGGCGATGCTCGTGCATCAGGAAGGCTATCTTAGGGATGTCTATATCATTCAACCTAATTTTGTGGTAGCTTGAACGTAGATCAATCTTAGTGAAAAAAATTGCTCCATGAAGTTTGGCAAGCAGATCATCAATAACTGGGATAGGAAATTTGTCCTTGATTTTCAACTTATTTGGAGTCCTACAATCAACACATGTGCACCAATTACCTTCCTTATTTAACACCATGACTATTGGGGGTGTCAAGGCTTGTACTAGGACATATGACCCTTGCCTCAAACAATTCCTCCATGTTTAGCATACAAATGTGTTAACTCCATGTTGAGCATACATCTCCCTCATACTGGGTTGTAGAAAGTGCCTCTATGAAACAATAAATAAAAAATATTATTATTCCCATATGATTAACACTATTATTAGTTGGGATGTGTCACATCCCCATAGTGTGCCTAGATGATTCTTGCAATTGTGCACCTCTTGAGGGAATGCGGCACCACGACATTTCTCAATTAGCTGTTTGGAGAAACCAAGGATACTTCATTAGGACTATTCCTCTTCACCTAGAGCATACCCATACTTCATTCTATGCTATCGATGATCCTACTCTAGTGCAACTCTTGTATACTTAGACAATTGTTAACAACTTTAACACTTAGCCATATTTAAGCATACATCCATGAACATGAGAAGCCAAGAGAAAAAAAAACCAGAACAAATGAAATGCATACACATAAATAGTGAGGGTGGCATGAACTATTCCTAACACCCATCTATGTCTTTGTTATTGCAAAACAGTTACAATATGAGCACTACCTGCTTGATTTACAGTTAGGTAGAGTCACACGACTAGCCTCACCTCATAAAGACACTCATACATAGATTCGTAACACCAATACTGTTTTTCGCAACTATATCTACAACCTCCTATGGTGTACCTCAGATGTTCCCTCGACCACAGACTTGTTGTCTCTTTGTTTCCGCAGACTTCATCGATTTTGGTTCTACCTCACATATGCCTCCAACAGACCTTTGTTTATAGACTACCCAAAAATATCCCCAAAATGAGGTCCCCAAACTCTGTCCATTGAATCCACTTCAAGGAAGCACAATTCAACCCATGTGGAGCGACTTCGCTCCTTCAAGGAGCTCTCCCCTCTTCGTCTAAGCCTGCCTCAGAACCGTAGATCTCTTATTTCTCTCCTTGTCTTCAAATCTATCTTTCTTGTTTGTGCCCCTTTGTTCTCTTATAAGGACTCCAAAGGTCACCATAAAAAAATGTCATGTCCTTTGAGGGTGTCGCACACCTCCACAAACCCTTGTGTCCAAATGAATCGGCGTGCCCCTTCGCAGAATCAGTCACCCAAATGAATCAACATCCCCCTTCGTGAACGCAAACACCCAAAAGAACCCATGCGCTCGTCAACTGGCGTTCCCCTTGGGATCGGTGCACCCCAACCTTGGTGCACTCCTCATGCTGACGCGCCCAAATATATTGGTTGTTTCATACTTGGGAAAGCCCTTGGATGCATTTGCATGCCCAAGGTGTTCACTTTCCCAACTTCAGTGTCAGAGCAACCCCAAGTTTTGTCTCCTTCATGACTTGGGTGAGGGTCGTTTCACCCATCTAGTCAAAGACCTTATAGGATGGATAATAATATTATTGACTATTTAGTTATCACATTTTTTTATATAATAAAAATATGACAGTATAGTGTTGTTGGACATTTTTCACTGAGATCAACAGTGGTTGAATCATGGTTGACTATAACTAATTAACTTTTTTAATGGTTAACTATGGTTGATTATAAATAAATTTAGCTTACTATGGCTGATTTTGCTTCACTATTGTTTACTATAATTAACTATGAATGAGTTTGGTTGACTATGGTTGATTTTAGTTGATGTTCATTGACTATGGTTTATTATCATTGAATCTAGTTAATTATTGTTGACTATGGTTGAGTTTAGGCTCTTTGATTTACTATGGTTGACTTATTTTGACTACGATGGACTTTCAAGGTTGATGTGGTTAACTCTAATTGATCACGTAGTTGACTATGCTTGACTCGAAGTCTAGATAATTGTGGTAAACCATGATTGACTTTTATGGAATTTGATTGACTATGGTTAATTTTGTTGTAATTTGATTAACTTTGGTTCATTTTGGTAAGCTATGATTAATTATTGTTGGCCATGTTATATATGTAAAAATTGAGGAAAGGTTAAAGGTTTACACCTCTCGAGATTTGATCCCTCTTGACGCTTGATATATATGGGGTTAAGATGGATCTATGGTGGTTTAGTATGTCCATAAACATTCCTCAATTAGAAAGTGCGAGAGTAATTAATTTTTTAACGAAAAAATCAAGGTGAATAAACAAGATTTATTTAATAATGAATATTTTTCACCGTGTCTACATTATGAAAGGGTTATATTTATTAGCCATTAGTGGATGAAATTAACAAGTTTTAACTATATTAGCCATTAGTAATGTTTAACCACTATTTCTAACCCTGCCTTTGTGTAACATGATTATTTCCATTTCTTGTCGTTTTTATTCCTCAACTGCACCGCATGGTAGCTTGTTAGTTGGTGTTTCCATATCATGGTCAGGCTTGCTCGGTTGTTTTCATGTGGTTGTCCAGTTGACCAAATTGTTTGTAATTCCCACTATTTAATCACATTTGTAGTCATTTCAAATAGTTAGGAATAATATTTTTGGATTGTAGCAGTAGAAAGAATTTATTTGTATTGCATATGTTAAACTTGGCAATGTAGTAAAATACACCAAAAAAATAATTGTATAGATTTAGGTGACTTGTGCAAGCATTAAAAATTAAATTAAATATCAAAATTTATCTAAGTTTATATTTCAAGTAGTGATTTTGTAAATGTTATGTTTAAAAATGACATTTGTAAGGTTTTTGGCTAGACGGGTGCAGAGCCCCTCACTCAAGTCCTCAAGGAGATGGAACTTGGGGTTACTACAACACCCAAGTGTTGCACTAGTTTAGAAAGTGGGTTCCTTGGGCATGTGAACACGCCAAGGGGCTTGCCCAAGTATGAAGTAAACCAAGGTTGTGGCGTGCCAGTCCCAATGGGAACGATGGTTGATGAGCGCGTCGATTCATTTGGACAATTAGCTCTGCGAAATGGGTGTGACGATTCGTTTGGGTGACCGGGTATGCGTAGGGTCATAGCTATTCATTTTGACACATGAGTTTGCGAAAGGGCACAACACCTTAAAAGAACGTGATGGTTCATGATGGTGACCTTTGGAGTCCCTATAAGAGGACAAGGGTGCACAACCAAGGAGGGAAAAATTGAATAACAAGGATAGAAAGATCGACTCTGCGATTCTAAGGTAGTCTTAAGCGAAGGAGGCGAGCTCCCTCGAGGATCCAAGTCGTTACACATGGGAGATTTGTGCTACCTTGAGGTGATTTGGTGGACAAAGTTGGGGAGACCTTAATATTGGCTGATTTTCGAGGAAGTCTTGTCACAGGTATGAGGAGGCATGTCAGGAGACAGAACCACAAGTCTATGTGAAGTATTGCAACATAGAAGAGACGGTGAGTCTATCATGGATGTATGTTTGGGGAGCTCCACAAAAGTTGCAAAATTTGTTACGACGAACAAGTATTGGTGTGACGAATCTATGTATGAGTTTCTTGGTGAGGTTAGGCGAGTCATGTTACTCTTCCAAGTTATAAACCGAGTTGGTAGTTCTCATATTGTAAATTTTTTTCAATAATAAGGCTTACATGGATGTTAGGAATGGTATGTGTTGCCCGCACTATATATGTGTTTCTCTTCTTTGTTTTGCAAGTCTTCTCTTTGTTTCATGGATGTATGATTCTATATGACTAAGTGTTAATTTGTTAACAATTGTATGAGTATATGATATTTTCACTAGAGTAGGAGTGTGACTCATTGGTAGCCTAGAATGGAGCATGAGTATACTCTAGGTGAAGAGATGTATCTTGGATGAAGTATCCTTGGTGTTTCCAAGAAGCCAAGAGAGAAACTTCATCGTGTTGCGTGCCCTCAACAAGGGCATGATCGCAATATTTGGCTAGGCACATTGTTGGGACGTGATAGATGGTATCAGAGAAAACTTTGAAGACAATTTTTTTTCGAAGACAATTCAATGGGATTGTTTGCAGACTTGGTGAATAACTCGATGGAGCAAAATAGTTCATCGCAGAATTTGCATCAGACTTATGGCAGAGGTTCAGTTGATAGTTTGGTGGAAGGTTTATCTGGGCACACACCTTCTATAGGCCGAGAGCATAGTTTTTGGTGAGAATACGCACTTGGACAGGGTGGATTATGGAAAAACACATCTCATATTTCATCATTGAACTTGTCGTAGAGTTCATCGCAGAGAAATTTTGGTTGAAGACTTAATTGGTTTGATGTGTGATGCAAGTCATTTCCAGACCTACTGTGCACACCTTTGAGAGACCAAGCGCAGATTTTGCTAGGTGAACTCAGAAATTAGGAAAAGCATATGAATGCAAGATTTGTCGCACAACTTGTTGTAGATCTAACCACATAAGTGATCGCAGAAGTGAGCATCGAGGGTGATCGTAGAAGTGATTGTGAAGGGGAGTAGTTTTGGGTTACACCGAGTTGAAGAACTTGGGTGAATTAATTGAGGTGACCTACAGGAGCTTCGTAGTAGGTAGTTGGTTGGGCACATTTATATCATGACATGTTCATGTTGTGCATCACCGAGAACAAAAGTTGAGTTGAGTTGGGTTGTTGGATGAGTGGGTCGAATGCAACCTTGAGATGAGGTATATCTTCGCAAAGTTACAACAATCAAATAGTACTAGTATGACTTGAAATTCAAGTAGTGGATGAATGGTTCCTTGAAGCGGAAGCAGTCAAAGTGTGAAGATGGAAATACATTGAAGATGAGTTCGGTCGATTGAATGCAAATTTTGAGGCTTAGATTAATTTCTGAAGTGAACGGATGGAATCAGCCTTGTATCACAACAAAGGTCTTGCAAGTTTGTGGAGATCCAGATGGTTATTTAGTGTATTTCATGTAGAGAGTCGGTTGCTTGGGAAAGTGCAGACCCAGTACAATAAACTTGAACCAGGGATGTAGCCAAGGATGCAGTTGGAAAGGTACATATGTTTCAATTTCTTGTGTTTCCTAAGTGTTGTAGTGAGTTCTTTGAAGGGAAGTTAGATGACTTGGTGGTTCAATTTTATTATGTTTCTGCAATTAAAACTGACAAACTTGAGGGTGGATCAAGTGGTGCATATTGAAAGAAGTCTTGTAGCATTTTGGGATTCATTGGTTCAGAGAATGTGCAGAGAGCTTTGGGTTACCTGCTTAGATGAGTCCTATGGTGGATTGATGCATATTTGGATGCAACCATGGAGGTGGCCTGAGGAAGCTTCTTAAATCTTGTATGAGGTGCATTGGACAGGTCATTGTGGTGAAGTGGGTAGTGAAGTTTTTACGTTCTAAGTTTAAGAGGATGAAAAACTACATTTGAACCCAAAATACGACGACATCCTCTGACGACACCCAAAAAAATGTCCTTGTCGTAGGACTTTACCTTTAAAAATTGTAATTTTCTTGGTTTTTTTTCGAACTGGCCCCAACGATCATCAAATATTCAACTAATAAGGCATTTCCATCGGATTTTTGACGCCAATAAAATATCCTCAGACCGTTTCCCTTTGACCTGGAGTTCCTCAACCCCACTCCTTGCATTTATTACAGTAACATTCAACACTCAACAGACGTTGGAAATCTGGAAGATGATGATCATGTTGATAACCTAGCACAGGACATCCAGCTGTCCCGGTTTCCTGTTTAGGTGGGACAACTGGCATCATTAACAGTTACTGTATGATATTTTTGCTATTATAATAGGATCCACCCCTTTTAAAAAAAATAAAAAATATTGTTATTATCGTATTGAGATGAGGTATCATCATTTTCTTCCATTGTCATCATCATCATCATCATCATCATCTTCATCTTTTTCATCATCAGCATGATCATTGTCATTATCAGTGTCACCATCATTATTAATGTCATTATAATCATCATTTTCATCGCTATCATCATTCTCATCGTGATCATATTTGTCATTGACATCGTCATTTTCATTGTCAACATCATCATCATTTCCATCATCATCATCATCCATTGTCATCATCAACATCAGCGTCATCCCTTGTCATCATCAACATCAACATTGCATCGTTGTCATCATCATCATCATCATCATTGTCATTTATTCATAATCGTCGTCATCGTCATCATCATCATCATCGTCGTTGTCATCATCATCATCGTCATCATCATCATCATCGTCGTTGTCATCATCATCATCATCATCGTCGTCGTCGTCGTCGTCACATTTTCATAATGGTAATGTGTTTTGGTCCTTGTCATACTTGTTTTTTTATAAATTGTTTTTTAAGATCACGGCTAAGTCAAATACCAAATTGGTGTATGATATATCCTTGTTTGTGGGGCAAGGGATCCCCTCTATTGAATGATTTGACTACTAACATCTACGTAGGTATACATACCCTACACCCTATGGAAATCTATGACCTCTAGGGAGTAAACATATGTTCTTAACCATTAGGCCCACTATATAATAGATATTAATTATATCATATTTTAATTATTATAATATGTTTATTATATTATTATATAATATATATTGAATATATAATATATTAATTATTATAATCTACATCAATTATATAATATATATTAATTATATATAATAAACCAAACCCAAAGAAAAAAATTACATTTTAAACCTACGTACGAGGAGAACACATGAAGAGAGCACACGAGGAGAGCCGAGGAGATCCAAGGAGAGCACACCTGGAGAGTTGAGGAGAGAACATGAGGAGAGTTGAGGACAACACACGAGGAGAGTTGAGGAGATCACACAAGGAGTAACTTCCCAAACCCTGACAAGCTGCATGAGGGAACGCTAGAGAAGGATATTGAGGGCATGTTGAAGGAGACATAAGTCGCAAAGGGTGAAGGAGACTGAGTTAGAGGGCACACTGTGATCATGGCGGAGAATGGTGAGGGTTTTTGGTCATTTTAAAATTTTTAATATATTGTAATTCCATTACCTGACCAGCATGTTTGTTCTTTGTTGGGTTTATCCGGTCGATCCCAACCCTCCCAAGTTATAAATAAAAAATATGTTATGTTGCATGTTCTTGTCTAAAATTATATATTCTTCATCCGAGGTAAAAAAATCACATTTTTCTATAGGAAAATTGATTAATTTCCTTCATTTTTAATAGTGGGTAGGGAGGGATGGAATAATCTAGAGGTGGGGTGAACTCTCGACTAATTAGGATTCGGTTTCATATCCATAATATCCATTTGGAGTTTAAGTAGCGGTTCTAGATCCTACAACCCTTGACGAATCATCCATTGATGCGACAAATGTATCTTAGCCAGTCTAGTTAGTTGGTTTTGTATTTGTTTGTTCAGGTATTGGAGTAGATAAGTTTTTTCTAAAATAATTTCTTCTTCTGGTTCCCTCCTTATTAGTCGACCATAACCTCGCCTAGTTGACCACAATTCATGGGCCTAAACAATTCAAATTTTTTAATATTTGAATAGGTATGAAGGCATAAGTTTCTTTGTGCAATCTTCAAAACTTAGGATCCATTTTAGCAAGATCCTTAGGTTCGATTCAAACCCATATAAATAATGGCATTCAAGGTTTCTATTGTTGCATGATTAGCTCCATTATCCTTCACAATCATCTCAACATTCTTGATCATTTCTAAAATTTGTAGGTATAGCATACCATGTGAAATTACGGTAGAAATGAGAACATATATATGAAGTTCATCCAAACTGTAGTATACTTTTTTGCTTACCCAGAGCTTATAATGCACTATGTAACAATCTGTACATGCACTTTTACATAATTCGTATAGGCATTATATAATCACATGAATTCAAGTAAAGAAGTACATTTAACTCAGAGTAAAACATATAATTTTACTGCTATGATTAAACAATCCATAGAATTTAATAGTAATTCATATACACAGCGGAAATCATGATAATTTATGTAGCACAGTCATGCAAAAGGTGATAAGAACATAGTTAAATACTTATCTTGTAACAGTGGTGAAATCCACCAACCAAGTGCAGGCCTTCCATGAACCTCCCAACCTTAGACCACACTGCTCATCATCTCAACAGTGGGTCACCCCTGAGCTGGGACTGAGCTCCACCCCAAGGCAAGGAATCCTAGGCTAGGCTGAGGTTACAGGGAAAACAACACAAAAATATCTAGAAGGATTCTTCCCAAAGATGCCATCTTGCGCCCACTACTACCAGACTCTCATTCCCCACATGCTTGTTCCGCCCGGGAGTATACACCTTCACACGCACAGTCCATCGGTGCTAACCTCCCTCTCTGGGTCTAAGAAACAGGATGGATCAAGAAGTCTCAGAGCCCGTAGTTGGTGCTGGGCACTCTCTGGAAGAAACCACTTCCCAACAAACTCTTTCACCTGGAAAGAGTTTCTCACAGGCCTGACAACCTGCCTCTTCCAACCACAGTCGCCTCCCTCACCAGAAGAGAGTTCATACGCAAGATTAGCACAAGCTTACTCTATCCAGTATGCCACGCCCAGTCCAGCACTGCATGGCCGCAACAACCAATTGGGAAAAACAGACACGCGCTTCGCAAACTGGTTTAGCAATCACGGGATAGTGTCACGGTTTTCGTTTCGGGGTTGTACGAGGGTATTCTTGCAGAGGTTGGATGGGTTCACCCTCAGACGGTCGGGTAGAATGGAGAAGATCCCCCCCCACGGTTCATCTCGGCTATTATATTTTCATGCACCAGGGTTGACACTTGTCACCCTGGGAAATGCATGCGTTCCCATAGCATGCATCCCTTTTGCACGTTTTCCTTTTCCAGGAACTTAGGATAAAAATAAAATACACATGTCTTTTGGGAAATAATATTAAAATATTATTCCCAGTCTTAAGCCCCCTAGGCTTAGCCCCTAGGCTCAACACTTAGCCCCTTTTTCCCACCTTCCAGCCCCTAATCCCTTGCCCACTCTATGGACGCTCAGTCCCCCTTCACTCATTCATCGTGGTCGGTCTGCACCTGGTGGTGTTTATATTTTATTAATCATTCTGCATACATACAAGTACATTAGCAGGCTCCTGGCCTTCAACACTTAGGCTCCCTGGCCTAACAAACACATAAGCCTACCAGCTTATACAAAACTTGGCTCACCAGCCTATAGAACATGTTTACAATTCATTTCCTATATCATTATTTGCAACGAGGCTCGGCCTTGGGGACACTACAATCCCCCTCCCCTTATTTTTGCACTGTCCTTAGTGCAACTTACACTGTCTCTGCAAGTCTTTCAAAATTTTCAAAAAGATGCGGGTACTCTGCCCGCATTACTTCTTCATGTTCCCATGTCGCATCTTCAGGACCATACCAGGTCCACTGGACCTTTACAAGCTCTATAGCCTGATTCCAGAGATGTTTTCTTTTCATGTCCAATATGCACACAGGATGCACTTGCATGAAACCTTCTGGTTCCACATGAATCATAGTCCAATCGATAACATGATTAGTATCAAGTACATATTTCTTAAGCAGTGAAACATGAAACACATTATGTACATTCATAGATGTAGGTAATGCAAACATGTATGCAACTGGCCCAATCCTTTCCAGGATCTCAAATGGCCCACAAAATCTTGCTACCAACTTGGCACAACTTCCCAGCTTCAGGGAACTCCTGTTAGTTTTCACTTTCAGGAAAACATGATCGCCCACTTTGAATTCTCTATGGGTTCTGTTACTATCAACGTAATTTTTCTGCCTGTCCTGGGCAGCTTTTAAATTATGTTTAATTCTTATCATTTGGTATTCCATCTCTTTGAGCAGTTCAGGTCCAACTACTACTCTGTCAACTGGATTATCCCAGATCACTGGAGTGTTGCACTTTCTTCCATAAAGCGCTTCGAATGGGCTCATCTTCAATGATGCATGATACCCATTATTGTAGGCGAATTCTACCAAATGCAGGTAGTCTTCCCACCTTGATGGTTTATCCATCACATACATTCTCAACATGTCTTCTATTACTTTGTTTACTCTTTCTGTCTGTCCATCAGACTCGGGATGATATGTTGTGCTAAAGTTCAGATTCGTTATGAATCCTTTGAACAGTCCTTTCCAAAAATTCGAAGTGAATTTCAGGTCTCTATCAGACACAATTGTCTTAGGAATTCCATGCAAGCGTGCAACTTCTTTTAAAAACATATCAACAACATCTGCTGCTCTCTGGGTGGTTTTCAGTGGAATAAAATGGGCATCTTTAGTAAGTGTGTCCACCACCACCATGATTGAATCATGCTGCTTGCTTGTTCTGGGAAATCCTATGATAAAATCCATTGTTACCACGTCCCATTTCCACCCAGGAATAGGTAAAGGCTGCAACAACCCTGCTGGGTGTCTATGCTCAGCCTTAACCTTTTGGCAGTCCATACATTTGGCGATGTATTCAACAATTTCTTTCTTCAACTCCGGCCAAAAATAATGGCTTTTGACTGCTGCCACAGTCTTTTGATATCCAGGATGTCCAACATAAGTCACGTTATGCATCTCTTTTAGAATTTACAGCTTCAATTCTCGGACATTGGGTACATATACTCCGTTCTTATGAAAAAGTAAACCATCAGTTCCCAAGGTGTAACTTTCCTTGGTTTGTGGTTTCTCATGTTGTTGTAGCTTTGCTACAAGTCTTTTGTACTGCAAATCAACATTTGTAGCTTCAAGAATTATGTCTCTAATCTCAGTTCTGTACATGCTAATGGTTGTAGCATGTAACTCGTGCACTTTTCTGCTAAGTGCATCAACCACCTTATTTTCTTTCCCTTTGATATGCTTGATATCAAATTCATATTCACACAGAAATTCCAGCCATCTAATTTGCCTGGCATTTAAGGTTGGCTGATCAAATAAATATTTCAAACCGTTGTGGTCTATTCTTAATTTGAATCTCTTGCCCATGAGGTAATGTCTCCATTTCCTCAGGGCGTGGATGATTGCTGCCAGCTCCAAATCATGAGTGGCATAATTCTTCTCATGTTCCTTCAACTTCCGGGATTCATAGCAAACTACAAATCCTTCTTGGCTGAGAACTCCTCCCAGCCCCTCCTTACACGCATCTGTGCACACTACGTAATCCTTGTTTGGATCTACAATCCTCAGGATTGGAGCACTAGTGAGTAGTTCCTTCAGTCATTGGAAGCTTCTCTCACATTCATCAGTCCACTGAAAATTCTTCTCCTTCCTTTGCAAGGAAGTGATAGCATGCGCTATCCTTGAGAATCCGACTATGAACCTCCTATAATATCTTGCCAGACCCATAAAAGATCTTACTTCCGCCACATTTCTTGGTGTTGGCCATTCTCGAATGGCCTGTACCTTCTCAGGATCCACAGCGATCCCCTCCTCTGATATAATGTGTCCCAAGTAATGGATATGCCTTTGGTAAAATGAGGACTTGCTCAGTTTTGCGTACAGCTAGTGTTCTCTCAACACCTGTAGCACTATTCTCAGGTGTTTCTCATGTTCTTCCTCTGTCTTGGAATACACCAAGATATCGTCTAGGAAGACTATGAAAAACTTGTCCAAATAATTTCTGAACACTCCATTCATTAAGCACATGAAAACAGCGGGCGCGTTGGACAATCCAAACGGAACCACTGTGAACTCATAATGACCGTACCTTGTTCTAAAGGCGGTCTTGCTAATGTCCTCATCCTTTATTCTCACTTGGTGATATCCAGATCAGAGATCTATTTTCGAAAATATGTTCGCATCCTTCAACTGATCGAAAAGATCATCAATCCTCGGCAGAGGATACTTGTTCTTGACAGTGACCTTATTCAATTGCCGAAAGTCAATGCACAGCCTCAACATCCCATATTTCTTCTTCACGAATAGGACTGGAGCTCCCCACGGTGACACGCTGGGACGAATGTAACCTTTATTTAGTAGCTCTTCGAGCTGCAATTGTAACTCTTTCAGCTCTGGTGTACTCATTCTATAAGGAGCCTTCGAAACTGGAGCTTTTCCAGGCATCAAATTTATAGAAAAATCAATGTCCCTCCTCGGAGGTAGTCCAAGTACCTCCTGAAATACATCCTTAAATTCTTTGAGTACCTTGTGGTTTTCCAAATTCGATCCTACATCTTGGGATTCTTCTTCCACCCGAGCTGCAAATAATTGATAGCCTTTCCGGTAACATTTCTTTAGTTGCATGTCTGAGATTTCCCTCATAGCCACGACTCTGGGAATTCCTTGGACTGTTACCTGATTTCCCTCTTCGTTCAGGCATGTAAACCTCTTGTTGCAGCAATCCAGAAGGGCATGGTGCTGGTCCAACTAGTCCATCCCAATTAAGCAATCATACGAGCCTAAATGAAGAATGTTCAATTCAGCCTTAGTGCTCATTCTTTTCGTGTCCACTGAAGAGGACTTAACCAATTCAGTGACCTTTCTCTTGGTCCTTGTGGCTAACTGCACTAACCAAGACTTCTCATGTTGGCTCTTCGTTAGATGAAATCTTTCCACCACTCTAGGATCTACATAACTATGGCTATCCCCTGAATCAATTAAAATAACAAGTGGTCAGTTGTTGATCATACCTTCCACTTCAATCATGTGCGATTGAAATTCCTCTTGCTTATTGTCCAGGGCTGCGTAGATCCTCGGCATTTTGTTGCCCATATCCTCCACTGTTTTATCTTGTTCAACAGTATGTACAGTTCTCGCCTTACCATTTTTATGGGGACAATCTCTGTACTTGTGGTTTCCTTGACAACCCCAACACTGAATGGGCACCTGTCTCTATCTTTGTGGTCTCTCTTCAGTCAATCTCAGCTCTCTAAACGATGGTTGTCCCTAAAGATTGTTTCTGAAAAAGGAAGGCTTGTCTCCCTTCTGCCTATGTTCTTTCTTAAACCTCTTCTGGTCATCCCAAGCCCTCCGAAAGGTAGGCTTTTCTCTTTGTTGTTCCTATAAGCATTTATCCCTTCTTATTGTTTCTTCCATAGTCTTAGGATCATCATATTGAATCTTGTCACCAATGGAAGGCGACAGTCCACTCAGATACCTCTAAATCTTGACAGCCTCGTCTTTGATGAATGGAATATACTTCAGTAGTTCCAGAAAACTTCGTTCATACTCATCAATGGTCATACTGCCCAACTTGAGTTCGAAGAACTCCTTCATCTTTCTGTCATAGTATCTTTTAGTCAGGTATTTCTTCTCGAAATACCTCTTAAATTCCTTCCAAGTGACCTCTTTCTCTTTGATGTGCTGCACCTGCACAAACTAATCCCACCACATGGATGATTTTCCTTTCAGTTGGTACATCACAATTCTTCCTTCTGTATGGGCGGAATAATTCTGCAATTGGAAGTATTTCTTCATGCCAAGAAACCATGTCTCGGCATCTTCCTCCTTCTTATGTTCTCCATCGAATGTCTCGGCATCTTCCTCCTTCTTATGTTCTGGTAGGGGACGGGCTTGAACTACTATGTGTCTTCCTATCAGAAGGTCTTTGGGAGCGACTAAGATGTTGGCTACCGCTCCTCGACCTTCTTATTCTTTCATGGGTTTTGCGACTCTCCCTTGTACTTGAGTCTCTTCCCTTCTCAAGTTTCTTCTCTATTCTTTCCAAGCTCTTCAAAAATTTTAAGTTTAGCTCACCCTGTCGAACCCTGACTTTCATAAGTTTTCGGCTATCATCTCAGTGAGCCTTGGCCTCTCTTTGCAACCTTTCAATGATTTTCATCATGTGTCCTTCCTTATCCATATCCTTTCCATGACCATTAGAGTTCGATCCTTCGATTCCCAGGTTAACATCCTTTCCTTCCTGTTCGTCTTCTATTTTAGGGTTAATCTGCACTTTTCCCCACTCCATACTCGACGTTGGTTAATTAGATTCCTGACCTCCGTTGAACTCTGCACACACACTCTCTGTGCAATTAAATTCGAAGTTTGTCAGTCCATTAAACCTTCACGAACAATCCACAATATTTATAAGCTAGTTCGAACAAAATAAAAGACATTTCGTTTTAAATAAGTTTCTTGAACTGGAAGTATTATGTATCTCTTCCATTTCTTTGCATTTTGCGGCAAATTCCAAACAGTTCTGGCACTTGTCAGTCTTCTACAATATAATGCGCAGACGACTCAAATTTATCGAGCCTTCGTTTTCTTGACAATTTCTCATCTTTCGTGACAATCGATTCTAAGAAAGTGTTTCAATTTCACGAATTTTCTGAGCTCTATTTAGCTCTGTATTTTTCTTGGGTGTTCAAACTTCAGTTTTCGGTATTTCGGGACTTTCGGGACCTTGAGTTTCGGGGTTTCGGAGTTTCGGTACTGGATAACTCCCATTTCACTCTCCTTCCCCACCCCCGACTTCTGAAATTCCGATTTACCTTATTCTACGGGTCTACAACACAGCTGTCGCCCTCAACCATAGTGGTACATGGTGTGTTTCGAAGGATCCTCGTCACCTTCGGTGACGTCATTAGGGTCCCACCACTCTTTCCTTGTCCTCCCCCTTGATGGAACATGGTACTCTTCATGTGTCTACGTGGCACATCTCCCAATTGAAGCTTCGGGTGTCGGGGTTTCGTGATCCTCGATGACATGAGTTCCTGTCCTCACGAACTCCGATCCTTGATTTGTCGATGTGCCTTTTTGCCTTAGCCCCCCCCCCGACTATGCCGAGGTCCATGTGACCACAGTCTTACAATACTGTAGCCTTATACCCTTATCGGGGTTTTTCCCTATAACGATTTCAGCACTCGCGATGTCGGACAAATTGCTTTACCGACTCCCGAACCCCGATATATTGTTTCTCCGATACACTAGCGCGATTGACTATTCAACGATCCCTCATTGCATCGGCGTTTTGGAGTTCGCAATATCGCGAATCCTAAATGCATAAATTTTTGGGACTTCTCGCCATGAAAACCCGAAATGGCGTGCCACCTATCCACCTCTCGGATCCTGTGGACCCCACACGGTTCTTTTGTCCATCGGGATATCGCGTTTCATGATTTCACGATTCCTTTTGTAGTGATGTCGGGATTTATCATGATGAAAGTACGAGTTCTTGTCATCGGAACTTCTGAACCCTCGATCCTCGAAACAAGTAGTCTCACAACACGTGGCCATCTCAAATCGGACGGTCCACGACTGCTCCAGGGTTTCCATCATGGAAAGTCTCGATCCCTTGTTACCAGGACTCCCGATATCTCGATTCTCGATTTCCCGAAATGGAAAATCTCACGACACATGTCCTTCGTCTTTCGGACGGTCTAGATTTGTTTCGGGCTTTCGCCTTTAATCATTGAGGTTTTAACCTTCAAGCACCTCCCGACAAATCCAACGACTGTCGGGTTTTCCGGTCAATATTTGATGGCTCAGACGATTTCTAACTAATTTCAGGATTTTGTGTATCGTAATTTCCACACTCCTCTTCCATTTCCAAAGGAATTTTAATCCGTATGCACATTTTTCCATATCCGACGGTCACGCGGGCTCGCCTTCCCTCCCGAACAGATCCTAAGGTTCTAACACCATTGGTGTAGAGACCTGTCTCCCCGTGGCCATAGATGACACCGATTGCGGTTTCACTGCACCGCTAAACCTCCCGAGCTCGTAAGTGCGGTCAAGCAACTACTTGACACACTGGAACAAACCAAGGTCCGAAATTGGCCATCCAAGGCCCAATTCCCTTCACATTCTCGGTCCAAAGACCGCTCCACTAGCCCATCTAGGCTTAGTGTCGAAACCTTCACTCTGATACCAATTTGTAGTGTACCTTTTTGCTTACCCAGAGCTTATAACACACTATGTAACAATCTGTACACTCACTTTTACATAATTCGTACAGGCATTATATAATCACATGCATTCAAGTAAATAAGTACATTTAACTTAGAGTAAAACATATAATTTTATTGCTACAATTAAACAATCCATAGCATTTAACAGTAATTTATATACACATCGGAAATCATGATAATTTATGTAGCACAGTCATGCAAAAGGTGATAAGAACATAGTTAGATACTTATCTTGTAACAGTGGTGAAATACACCAACCAAGTGCAGGCATTCCACGAACCTCCCAACCTTAGACCACACTTCTCATCATCTCAACAGTGGGTCACCCCCGAGCTGGGACTGAGCTCCACCCCAAGGCAAGGAATCCTATGCTAGGCTGAGGTTACAGGGAAAACAACACAAAAATATCTAGAAGGATTCTTCCCAAAGATGCCATCTTACGCCCACTACTACCAAACTCTCATTCCCCACATGCCTGTTCCATCCGAGAGTATACACCTTCACACGCACAGTCCATCAGTGCTAACCTCCCTCTCTGGGTCTAAGAAACAGGCCGGATCAGGAAGTCTCAGAGCCCATAGCTAGTGCTGGGCACTCTTTGGAAGAAACCACTTCCCAACAAACTCTTTTACCTGGAAAGAGTTTCTCACAGGCCTGACAACCTGCCTCTTCCAACCACAGTCACCTCCCTCACTAGAAGAGAGGTCATACGCAAGATCATCACAAGATTACTCTGGCCAGTATGCCACGCGCAGTCCAGCACTGCGTGGCCACAATAGCCAATTGGGAAAAACAGACACGCGCTTCCCAAATAGGTTTAGCAATCACGAGATAGTCTCACGGTTTTCGTTTCGGGGTTGTACGAGGGTATTCTTGCAGAGGTCGGACGGGTTCACCCTCAAACAGTCGGGTAGAATGGAGAAGATCCCCCCCCATGGTTCATCTCGACTATTATATTTGCATGCACCAGGGTTGACACTTGTCACCCTGGGAAATGCATGCGTTCCCATAGTATGCATCCCTTTTGCATGTTTACCTTTTCCAGGAACTTAGGATAAAAATAAAATACACATGTCTTTTGGGAAATAATATTAAAATATTATTCCCAGTCTTAAGCCCCCTAGGCTTAGCCCCTAGGCTCAACACTTAGCCCCTTTTTCCCACCTTCCAGCCCCTAATCCCTTGCCCACTCTGTGGACACTTAGTCCCCCTTCACTTATTCATCGTGGTCGGTCTGCACCCGACGATGTTTATATTTTATTAATCATTCTACATACATACAAGTGCATCAGCAGGCTCTTGGCCTTCAACACTTAGGCTCCCTGGCCTAACAAACACATAAGCCTACCAGCTTATACAAAACTTGGCTCACCAGCCTATAGAACATGTTTACAATTCATTTCCTATATCATGATTTGCAACGGGGCTCGGCCTTGGGGACACTACACAAACCCTCTCCTTCCAACATGCACATAATTGTTGTAATTTTGGACAGATCTTCTGGTGAGGGTTTTGTACACAACAATGGTACTTGAATCATTACCTCAACTTCATTTTCATCATAATTCTATCTTCTTGTTTTCACAAGAAGTATTGAAGATATATATACCTTTGATCTATTTGCGAAATTTTCTCCATTGTTGAGGTGATATTCTACCATGTTTAATATTC
>ML783196.1:598652-611203 GCA_009831015.1 Picea engelmannii | reverse complement strand
ACAGCGTGCTTTGAGCAATTGCATGACAAAGCCAAGGAAGAATTGATTGCTGCAAGGTCTCATCAACAGCCTTTCGATGTGGATCTTCCAGTATGCGCACAGTTCGCAAGGCTTTCTGTAGATGCAGAGGCGATCATCCAGAGCTCTCCCGTCTTGAAAACGGAAGAAGAGAAGAACTGGATTCGCGCATCTTTTATTTCTGCATATCTGGCCGGAGCAGAGTCCAAAGGCTTCCCTTGGAAAATGTTGAACGACTGTTTTCCTTCCTTGCAGAGAGTAACTATGGAGGCCATTCAAAGCACTGTGCCCGGGGACATTAGAAATTTGGTCATGGCAGCTCGGCAGTTACAAGATTTCCAGCGTTGGATGGGCGATGAAAATGAGAAATTTATTACAAGATATGCATCGGACAAGGCGAGGGAGGCATGCATCAGTGTCTTTGGCAAACATGATGAAGATGCTCTCAAAGCGCTCGTGCTCAAGTATTCAAACCTATACTTGTTTTAGTAATAGTACAGCTACCATTGCCGCGCCATGATAGAATCATATTCGAGTTGAATGACACAGGCATATTTTCTTTGAAGTATTAGATTTAATTAGTTAAATTATTTTCATATTCCTGGTATTTGACGAAGATTCATGGAGCGCTTTTGTTGGTACGAATATGAAAGCTGCATAAATATTAAAAAAGCTGGGTTGAATACAGATAGAATGGTCTTGAAGTCTTCTGTTCATTGCTGGCATTGATGCTTATCTGATATTGGAACTGTTTGGAATGATGATAAATATATTAAAATATTTAACCTGCATTCACTCTGTCCAAGTGTAAATTTGAAGGGCCAAACATTACATTCACAACATTTAAATCACCAAATAAGATTTATATAGAAAAAAAATTATCCATTCTACCTCTCTTTAAATATCGTTGAATACTCAGGGTTGAAATATCTCTGCTCGTCAGACTTTTATTTTAATTTTTATATATTTTGTTTCTAAAATTAATTTTAATATGAGTTGTTACCCTGTTCTGATATGAATGGCATTGGCATGGAGTAAAATCTTTTCTGCTGGAAGGTACGTTATGTTTTTTTATTTTACTTCGTTAGATTAGGGCAAGCTTTTATTATTTAATAATGTAAATAAGAAAAGAGAAATTAAGAATGAAAAATATGTAATGATACATTGTAAATAAGTAAGTAAGAATTTTTTAATGAATAATGACGAGTGACTGATCGAGTTCTTACATGGTAAAGTTTGTCTTAATTTTAAACTCGTTTTTTTAGTTAAGAAAATAATCATGGAAAAAATTGTGTGATGTTTCGAAATTTGCAAATTTTTTAATAGACATTTTATCCATCATTAGGGACAATGTCCATTAAAAATATTTGAAAGTTGGATGTTTCAAAACATTTTACACAGAAATCTTCTTCAACATTATGACATTAATTAACTGTGAAAACTTTCACTTTCAAGATAATCGTCTCATCTAAATTACTAGTACAGGGGCAAATTCTTGGCTGGTGAAAGCGGAAAGGTTTTAGCTGGTAAAATTCCCAAAGCAATAAAAATCAGGGGAGTACTTAAAGAAAATCCTAATTGACACAGTGCAATTACTCTTTCTTGATTCTTTCATTTAAGTTGTCATAATTCATAAGTTTGCTAATCATTTGAAGTGGCAATTAAATGATCACACAATAATTTTTTAATCATATTAAGTAAATATTATTGAAATTTATGATTAAAAGATGATTAAATGTACCCATTTCCAATAAATGTAAGCTTTTCAACATAATTACAACACAACCTATCTTTTAATAATTACAATAATTTTTTGATCATAATAAATATTATTAAAATTTATAATTAAAAGATGATTAAATGTACCCATTTCCAAATGTAAGCTTTTCAACATAATTAACACAGCCACATAATTGTGGCTGATCAACGCAGAAAGGCATATTTTATTTGCAAACAAATCTTAACTAATTTTTTTATTGCTTATTTTATTTACAAAATAAACCTTAATTTTTTGGTGAACTGCATATTTTGCAAAAATATAATATGATGATATAATACGGAAAATATATTTTGCAAATATAAACGCTGGTACCATACGGGAAAATATAATACGGAAAACCCCGTGGAAGGGTAGTTTCTAGGGCCGGCCCCCGGTATCCTCAGATACGTCTTCACCACCACGTTGTTCTTGTAGTCCAGAAGAATGAAGTCCCTGTTGGCGAAGATGAACAGGTTCCCGTCTGAGCACAGGTGCAGAAATGGGTACAGATTGTTTTCCACCTGCGCGACAGAAAGATATTTTAGTATCATCATATAATATATGGAAAATATGCTTGGAGAACGCGACAGTTTTTATTTATGGGCCGTTCGGCGTTCATCCACGCGTCCATAAACATCGGCACTGGAAACGCTTCACTTCATATCCATGCGGTCATAAACATCCGCAGTGGTAAAAAAAATGACTGCGCGTAAAACTTTTAAATTGGCATCCAACATCCACGCGGCCATATCTATCCGTTCAGTAATAATAATTTAGCAAATTGTGGTCAGCTTAATAGATTATCTCTTAATCACTGAACCTGGCAATCTGGTGGTCAGCAAGTAATTTTTTAATCTGATTTAGTAAATGTAAAAAAGTAATCACATAAACGGACGTCTTTATAAATGAGTGGAAGTTAATTTATTAAAATCTCATCCATTGATTAGAGAGGACGACGCAGAATATGCCAGCATCTTCAATTGCCAACCCTAAGATTGAAATTTATGATTAAAAGGTGATTAATTCTGCCCATTGTCAATAGGTATACGCCTTTGGCTTAATTACAACACAACCTATCTTAAATTCTAAACCATTCATAAACTCCTGCAAAGTTGCATGTTAATTTTCTATGTTCTTGCCGATCAAATATGTTAGCCACATGCCAATCATATCCCGAAGACTTCGATAAGACATTGAACCAGCAGTTCTAGAATTCTGTTCAATTTTTACTGATTTTTTCACACGCAAGTGAGGTACTCTGTTTATCGTGGAAAAAAAGAAGCGACAGCGGTTTCTGTGTACTGATTTTAGATGCTTTTGACTGATTAAGTCCATATCATATCAGTGCCTAGCTTTCCCATCCTTCGGCCGCATCAATTTGGATTGTGGAGGAGTGCACAATGTTGGATTAAGCCTGGATCTGGCCATACATACTGCTTATGTATAATTACTTACAAGGCTACATCCAGAACCAAACGTCCATGTATTATGCAGAATATTAACAATTTGGTTTCTCAATGGGTACAAGGTATAATAACTAGAAAAGTCTGTTGGGTTCTCCTGGACAAACCTACACATTTGGATATCATCTTCATTTTTAAAAGAGTCTGAATAAGTAACTATATCAGAAACGAGACCCGAATTTGCTTAATGTGCAGGAGACAATGGGAAAAACATCAGTATAAGTTCAGCTCAGGGTAGCAGCTGTTGTAGTAAAGGCATACTCCGAAGTGTAGAGAATTCTTAAAAGTCTGGGGACATGATCGTTTAATTTCTTGTTCATAAACATTGTGAATGCTTCATGTCCAGCACTTTGGCTTTCCAAATGTATAAACAACCAACAATTTCTCCAACAAAGTCTTCTCCTTATGCATGCACAGTGATAGAAACTATACAGCCAATGCTCAACCAACAACATGGCATGTGCCCATGAATTTTATATTACTTACGAAGAGAATAATATCTCAAAGGGTTTTCAGGTTCTTCTATATGAACCGTTTACTAAATCTTCTAAAAATTCAAGATAAAAGTTTCCATTTGAGTGCACTTATACCATGAGAAAACACAATGTTGATTTAAAAAATAAAAATAAAAACACTTATAGCATAGGGAGAAATACAACGCAAGGTCATATCGGAGGAAGTGAATAACATATATCCGAATGCATGGTATTAAGTTGAAATTATATAATTTGACAATAAATAAGGGTTGTATGGCAGCTCATTCCCGAGTTAGTTGAGAAATATATGTTCACAATAAAACTTAATATAATTAAATGTACATGCAATGAATAGTTTTTGTCAAAAGATAATAATTAAACAATACATAAAATAAAGAAGAATAGCATTATTGTTTATGCAATAGAAGAATGATAAGAATAAAGGAAAAACAAGTGAAACAATTTAGTATTGTTGACTCCAAAATATTTAGCATAAGGTTTTGTTAAAAACAAGAAAAAACACAAAGTATTAAATGTTCAATGGAGAGATTAGCATGTGGGGAAAAAAAACAAGTGAAATGTTTAATGGGAAGGTTAGCATATGGAAGCAATGTAAAGTGTTTGGACCAAATGCAAATAAGTGAAATGTTCAATGGGAAGGTTATCATATGCACTAAGCAATGTAAAGTGTTTGGACACAAAAAATTTAGGGTAAAAGTTTGTAAAAATATGGAAGATGGTAAATTGTTCAATGTAAATTAAATCTTAGTAAATTTTTAATGTCAAGAAAACCTTAGTAATTAAATATTAAATGTTGAATGTGCATCAAAACTTAGTAAGTAAATAAGTGAAATGTTGAATGGGGGGTTAGCATATTGTGGAAGTGAAGCTTTTAGTGGCAAGGTAAGTATGAAATATACGTTCGTGAGTTCAATATAGGATCATTTGTATTTGCAACTGATTTATATGAGTATGCATTTGAAGAATGATATAAATATTATGGAATCTTTATTGCAAGATGCTATAGCAGTTTCAGGGGAACAAGAGCTTCGAAAAAAAATGATAGAATAAATAAATTTTCGATATGAATCTTTCTATGGTGTGGAAGTAAATGTGTGTGGAAGCATCGCACATAAAAGTTAGTGAAAAGTGTGCGGAGGCTAGCATGTGCGAGAAGAAAAAGACGTAAAGTTCTCCACATAATCTGAGATATAACATCGGATAATGTAAAAAAAAACTAGAAACATGTAGCATAAAACTTAGTAAAAAGTAGTATGCGAAGGCTAGGATGCATCGTAAGTATTTTAAAGTGTTTCTATGCTAGGATTCACTGAAGCAATGTAAAGTTTACAGAGGATAAGATGTGCAAGTGTGAGAGAAGCGAAGGGCCTGTAGTTTTCTGTACAAGACATGCAATTTAACATAGAACTATGTAAAAACATCTACCATAAAACTTTGTAAAGAGATTGGGAGATTGAGATGAGGAGAGGCAATGTAGAGTGCATCAAGCAAAGGATGTGCCATAAACAATGTGAAGAGCACAGAGGCTAGGATGTGCGCGAGACAATGCAATGTGTGCACAACTTAGGATATGTAGAAAATAGTGTTGGTTGTGGAGCCTAGTTATCTTCCTAATTCATATGTAGGTCAAAGAAACTGCAAGATACACAATTCATGCCCGCCTTCCATGAGAGGGCCAAAATTTTTGTTTTCTTATAATTCAAATATTGTAATTCCGTAGTCAATATGGACCGTTCATTATAAGGTCGCAAATATGATGGTAGAAGTTATGTTAGAGTTTTTTTCCCTAAAAGACAACCCTCTTTTATGAGGGAATTGTATTGCGGTTGTGTATTATTGTGAATATTGTATTCTGAGAGAGGAGACTGTGAGAAAAAGAAGAGGAAGTTACAATGGGTGTGTTGTAGGTTGTATCCCTTCATTTGTTGGATAACAATAAAGGAAGCACCTCGAAATTTCTCTAGTGGAATTAGCCCACACTGGATGAACCACGTATATTTGTGTCTCTATTGTATTGTGTATCTTCTGTGTTTTATTTCCGCATTTGTTTTATTTTATTGCTCCTTGAATCTGTTACTGGTTTGACTATTTTTTTTTTCCAAAGTTTATAAAAGAAAGTGTGCAAACGATGGAAGACATGAAATATAGTGCAAAAAAAAAACAGTATTGTCAAAATTTCATCTTAATAAGAAAAATGTTTTTTCAACCAAATCTCAGAAAAGACAATGTACAGAGAATTGAATAGATCAAATACAGTGAAAAATAAGGGGAATTGTTGAAGTTCCATCTTAATAGAAAAATTGGTTTTGTAAATAACACAAATGGAAAACAACATTGTGCAGGAAAGTGTTGGTCCATTGAACAATGTTCAATGGAGCACAAAAAACTATTTTTCAACTTTTATGTGATTTAAATGGAGTAGCATAAGTTGTCACAAATATACAATTGAAATGAAACCTGACAATGTAGTTGGTTTGTTAAGTAATCATTCACAAAGAAAGCAAGATCTGAGAAAAGGCAAGATTGTCTATTCAGTGTTCACAATACACTATAAAATTTACAAATGATAGCCTAAAGTTCAAAATAGTATTGTGTAGATTGAAAGTAAATATACACATATGCAAAGAACTTAACATGATGTTTCATTGAAAAATTGTAAGCAATGAACAAAAAATTCACTATTCAGTTTAAAACTCAAAGGGTTGAAAAACAATGACCATCTATGTCAAAAAAATTCTTTTGAAAGAGCACAAAAGTATGCAATTGTCTTTTACGTAATGATTGTGAAAAAGTATAAAAGTCAAAAATAACATTTATCATAATGGAAATAAAGTACCACATATGCACACAACTTAACAAGACATGTTGGATTACTGAGAGGGGGGATGAATTAGTAATAGAGCAATTTAATCCTTTTTAACCATATAATCCAAGTGTTATATCAATGAAGCATTATCATCATATAACTGCAGAGTAAATAAGCAATGAACAAATGAACAATCATACACATACACAGTACACCAGTGTTTTACGTGGAAACCCAAATCGGAAGAAAACCACATAATGCTTTTTCTTATATGTCTTGAAGAATTACATTCATTGGAAGCACCAACTTCTTTGTTTTCCAGCTGCAACTGGAAGGAGGCTCCAACCCCCTAGTTTCTCAGGCTACAACCTGAGGGAAGATCCAACTCCCCAATTCTCTGGCTACAACCAGAAGGAAGCTACAACCCCCTATGTTCTCTGGCTACAACCGGAAGGTGGCTATAACCACTTGTCCTTGCCCCGTCCAACCGCCCTGAAGTAGAAGTAGAATGATGGAACCACTGTCACACTATGTTGGCATAGGGGCAGACCTAGGGTTCAACACTACAAAAATGCACCAACAAAACTCTGACTACCGGCCCTTTCGGCAACACCTGTGAAGCAGATGAAGTCTCACTCGAGGTAGAGGCAGGGGTGGTTGCAAGACTCAGGTGTCTGCAACCTTAGTTGGGACACAAATATGTGATTACAACACTTAGCAAGCACTTAGCATAGGTCATTCATCAATATACATTTCTTATTATACTTTGCAAAAAGTACAGAGCATCGCAGTATTCACTTAGATCTAAGATTTCAGCACTTAGCAAGAGTAAAACAAATCAAATCCAGTAGATCAACACTAAGCATCTTCATATATATCAGATCTAACATTCATTCACATCTCATAAGAACAAAGTGAGAATAGATCTATCCAATCTAATCTAAGCACTTAGCAATATGAAACATCTAATAATAAGCACAAAGCATGACACACAGTATTTACGTGTTTCACCCCCACCCTGGGGCTATTTCCACCAACTCTTCTTCTGTGTTAGCTTAAGTTAATCAGGTTACAGCAAAAAGCTTATCAAAATCCTACTCTACGTATGACAAGATATCTGCGCACACCTTGCCAGATCCTCCTTCCTCGAGTAGATTTAGCACATAGCCTCCTTACGATCTGTGCACTCAGCACTTACAATACTTGCACTCATCTCTGTAAGTTTATCACATAGATCGAATCTTATCACTAAGCCACTACTAACTTCTCTTTAGAGAGTCTTCTTATATAGCCTAGAATTCTACTTATATATTTACAAAAGTGGGCCTAAGCATGGGTAAACCCACGGGCTGACATCCCTTTCCCATTGCATGTTCCCCAAAACCCAAAAAGGACCCAAAGTGGGCCGAGATCCTGTGATCTCTTCTTCGTCTTGCGTGCTTCCTTCGATAAGGTGTCGAAGTCCCAAAAATGGTCAAATATGACCAAGTATCTCCCAAAACTTGGTCAAGGGCCAATAGGCCCCCAACACTCACCTGTGACTCATCCCAAGTCACTCAGGGCTGACCAATTCTACTTCAAACACCTTGAGCTTGGATCGAGATGCTTCAACCTACTGCATTGCAACTGCTTCTTTCTCGATGAACTCCTGGATGAGTGTGACATTCACTGGCCCCGACATTCTAGGCATTGCTATGCTGAATTCACAACATGTTCCAACTCTGCTCCTTGGTTCTCAATCTCTATAAATAGCTGACATGCATTATCCTGCAAAGGTTGAAGTTGTTGAGTTACTTCCATTACCTTAATTTGGATAATATGGATCTGCTTCTGTGCTATGCGCTGCTTGTGAGATTGTTTTATTTTCTCTATGGGTGATAGGGCCTTTAGTTGCACTTGTAGATTTTCAGCTTCATGCTTTGCCTATTGGAGCTGTGACTCCAATTTGTGCAATTCTGGATTCTCGGTTAGGTTCTCATGTATCTGCGCACTTCTGCTACTTAATTGTTTACATTCCTCAGTGAGTGCTTAAATCCTTTTTACTGTGCTATGAGAAACAATTTCTCATTGGTCGTGCTCTTCTTGCAGGGTACTTGGTATGGTCTGAAGCTCTAATTCTATGACTCTTTGTTGAAGTTGTTGAATAACTTCAACAAGCTTCATCACTTGGTGTTATAAGGGTTCTTTTGCTTATTTCTCTAAGCCGATCATAGAGTGAAATGCTCTGTTGAATGCTTCTTCGATCTCGATCTGCTTCGCGAGCAACTTATCCTTTTCTTTTTGGATCTTCGCTCTGTCTTCTTCCAATTTTTCTTGGAGAGCATCCCTCTCTTGTTGAGCAGCTCGATGCTGCTCGATGATTTCTTCCTGTGCTTTCTTTAAGTTTTGGGTGGCCTGCATGGTTTCTTCTTGTGCTTTTTGAAGGCGTGCTTCGATTGTGGCAGCAATCTTGCATAGTCAAACTGGTTCATCTCCCTCTTCTGTTGTTCCTTCTAGCAGGGGTACAGTGGAGACTGCGCAGCTAGACTGAAGTGCATGCTGCACTCCTTGGAGTTCGCTCTCAATTCTGTTGTACATTGCCTCTTGCTTGGCTTCCTTCTTTTCTATTATTTCTTTTATAGCTTCGTTCATAGTGGAGAGGAGGAAACTGAGGTCATCTGGGGTGAGCGTGGTCTTCATATTGGTTACAGGGGTTCTAGGTTTCTTCCTGGGAGGAAGATTTTAGAGGTGAAACCTTCCTTTTCTTCGATGAGTCCTCTTCGTCTCATGGCCTCTATTTGACTTCTTCTAACTCTTTATCATTACCTTCTTGCTTGGGTGTAATGGATGCGGTCCTTATAGATCTGCTATCTATTTCCTGTATTTCCTGATCCTTCTTCGTCTTCGTTGTTTTCTTCGTCTTACTAGGCCCAGGTATATCCTGCACAGCTTTTGGGCTGTCGATGTTGAAACATTTTGCAGGGTCTGCTGAAACAAGGAGGTCTACCGACCATTCCTTGGTGATTTCCTTCAGGTCTTCTTTTGTCAGCTTATAATAAGACTGTAACTGCTCTTTGTTCTCATCAACGCATGTTGTTATGTAAATGAAGTGGCGGTCTGCACTGAACTTCATTAAGGACTTAAAACTGAGGAGGGTATTTGGGGTTATCCGAGGCTCAGGCTGGATGGAGAGCTTCAACTGGTTGTAGTAGGTGTGGAATACAACATTTGATTTCCATTGTTTTCTCATATCATTCGAGTACCATAAGGTACTAAACTTTGCAGCCAAGGGATCAAAATGGTTGAGTTCCGAGAAGGTTGCATCTTCCGGTAGCTCCCATGCAATGAAAGCTATAAGTATCAAGACTCAACTAAAATGGAATTCATGCCCCTAATCCTGGGCTTCTTTGCATTCGATCTCTAGTTGATTCACCAGGTACTTCGCCCAGTTCATCTGTAGTCCCTCTGCGCACTTTCCTGCAAGGTCAACTACAAAGCTGGATGTTAGAATATAGAAGATGGTGTGCTTGTTTTACCATTGACGATACCTTTGTCACCCAACTACAGGCCGAAGCCTCCCTCCGAGCACCTTAGCCTTGACTGAGAATTCCTCCGGAAGAAAACCATAGGCTAGATAGCCAAACAAAGAGTAGTGCATCAATCCCCAAGGATAGCGCATCACAAAAAGCTGATCAGATGTTCCAAACCCTAGCCAAGAGATATTCAAGACAAAACTGATATCTTGCTGTTGTTGCAGCTACACCAACTCTTCCTTCAAACCTACGCACAAGACTGCAACTACAGTGTGCACCAAACTGCAGAACTGCAATTCTAAGATGTGACAAATGAGAACTGGCGCCCTGTATTTATAGTGGTTCTGCCAGTTTTGCTAGGGCCGACTTCTCCTTCTGGATAAGTGTTTGTTTAGTATATTATTATAATTTCTGGCTGACTTCTTCTCTTGGAGGCTAATAGCCTAATATAAATTATCTTATTGAGTCAACAAGGCTTCTAGGGTTATTAGCCAACTCATTAGGGTTTCTCTTTCTTCCCGGAGTCTTCTATTCTCGTCAGGTTCACATGCAGGGGTAAATACCTCCCACAACTACCATAATATTAACACTCCCTCCTAGCTAGAAAGGTATTTGCAGGTAATGGACTTGAGAACAAAATATACCATTTACCCGGTAGCATCAATATAGTCATCTAGACTATTTCATGACTAGATCATGAGCATCACCATCATCATCAACTACATCATCTCTCGAAACCATACTTCATCTGAGTAGTTAGATATGATGCTGGATAAGTCACTCTCACCATAGAGTGATAAAAGAGGAGTAAAAGCTCTGAATTATTTTCCATCTGGAAAATATCTGTTCATCATTCATCTGAATGATCATTGTCTCCAATAAACTGCTGATAGTCTTCAAGGCAATTAGAACAAGGATAGAACACACCTGTGTCTATTCATAGTAGTACATAACTACAATCTAGTGGTTAACTACCACATCAAGTAACACACAAGTACTTGATCAGCAACGTAAGGTTGCGAATGGTGAAACATATTCACCACATTAGTCCTCATCTATTATCATATAGTCTTCATAACAACCATCTGAGATCATCTTGCATAGAAACAATGTTATGATAAAAACTGAATCAACTGGGCCAATCTTTCACTCATGTTTGTGAGATCTGAAAGAGCGTCTTCCCTCAGTATAGAATATCAACAATAATCATCTGGGCCAATCTTTCACTCACGTTTATGAGATTTGAAAGAGTGTCTACCTTCAATATAGAATATCAACAATGGGATATCTGCCCCATTCTTCTCAACCAAGGAAGAAGGATTATTTCTGATTTCTGAGCCTGGACCATTTCTCACCCTGGGCCATTCCTCTGACACTAAAAAAAGTGTAACATGGAGAGAATGAGTCTGCCCTCGAGAAATGTTTGGACCATTCCTTACCCTGGGCCATTCCTCCGACACTAAACAAAGTGTAACATGGAGGGAATGAGTCTTCCCTAAGGAATGACTGTCCTGGACTATTCCCCACCCTAGGCCATTCTTTTGACACTAAACAAAGTGTAACCTAGAGAGAATGAGTCCGCCCTCGAGGAATAACTGCCCCTGATTGCTGAGCCTGGACTATTCCACACCCTGGGCCATTCCTTTGAAACTAAACAAAGTGTAACCTAGAGAGAATGAGTCTGCCCTCGAGGAATAACTGTTCGGACCATTCCCCACCCTGGGCCATTCCTCTGACACTAAAAAAAGTGTAACTTGGAGAGAATGAGTATGCCCTTGAGGAATGTCTGTCCTGCATCAACCTCCAAAATGGACGATTCTTCAAAACTGCTCACAACTGTGAACTTTGAAAGAATGATTGCTTGGCGAGGCCGGCCATTCTACTTGACCACTACTCAGAGTGACTGCCAATAAGAATGATTGTCCTAGACCACTCCCCATGTTAACCACAATGGGAATTCGTTGTCTATGATACATCAACAATCAGTCTACCTTCCATGTTAACTACAATGGGAAGTCACTGTCTGTCAGAAATCTAGTCCACTTTCCGAACAGGAAAACATCTGTCCAATCTGCTCCATCTAGCTTGTTCTCAGACTTCATAGAGTTCGTCATGGCTTGCTTGACTTGGTCAAACCCTAGATTTTGTTGATTAAGGTTGGTTGTCATTGATGTCAACCCTTGAAGAAAGACCCGTAGCACAAAGTTTTGGGTAATGGACCCAATAGTGTTTGATGTAAATATGACTCATTATTTTTTTTTCATGGTTGATAAGAAGTAAATATGGATGAACTCCAAAGTGGTCCCCTTATGGTGAAAGCCCCCACGGGAAGACGCTTTGTGGAGTAAGAGAGCCCATGCTTAATTATGGAATAATGAGATGAAGGAAAGTGAATTTGTCAGGGAAAATATCCTAGATGGATATTTCTTGTCATGTCATTTCTGGTGGTATGTGGAACGTCACATAATTCCTCACGGTTAGAGAGTTATGGCCATG
>ML783196.1:569016-580201 GCA_009831015.1 Picea engelmannii | reverse complement strand
TCTGTTACCTGAGGATTCACAGTAGTGCAGCTGGTTGCAACAAAGGATTTGTTGTGGCGTTGTCGTGCCCTCTGGTTTTTATGTGTTCAGATGTAAAAGGATTTTGCGTTTGAGCTCATTTCTTCTTTAATCTGTTGCATACCAAATGTCTGTAATAGATCATTGCGCTCTTCTTGCGTAAATCTTCCACCTACTCGCCTTTACTATAACTCACTGCTTGGAGTTTATTAAGACCTCACTCTGTCATGTGTGCCTGATCTGGTTTTGAAGTTGGATTTATGTTGTTCGGAGTCTTCCTCCATTTGATCACCCTTTAAAACAAACCGTGACATTAAATCTGATGGGCTTCGGGCTCTGCTCCTGCTAGCAATCCAGGAGTGACTTCCGAAACCGATCTACGCACATATATTTCATGGTTTCTAGATCGAATCTTTGCTCAAATCTTTTATTTCTCAGTTCCCAGCAATCACCGTTCCAGGTCCCGACAATGGAACCATTTGTTGGCACAGGGGCAGACCCAGGGTTCAATGCTTCAACAACACACCAACAAAACTGATGCAGGTGATAAACTCGCGACCACACTACCTCCACCTTGTCGCGCTCTCCTGCTCACAGGATCGTTCTCAAAAATCCCCTATACCTGACCACTGGAGCGACTTCCTTTGATTCCTGCTGGAATCGCTATGATAATCCCAATCCACAGGCCTTATCTTCACCTTCTCAGCCCCTACATGAACCGTGAACAATTTCCCCACAGGAAACTGTTATCGAACTTCGAGGTTTCGCTGTCTTTGTTGTCGAGAGTCACTATCCTCTCGAATCCCCGATCACCGATGAGCTCTCAGCTCCTGTGCGCTAGCCCTCCTGGCTAAGCTTCCACCATATGACCACTGCTTCCGTGACCGTGGCCTTACCTCCTTTCACGACTATTCCTATCAGAGTTTCGGCACTTGCAATGTCTCAATTCACAAGTCCTCAAGACTCGCGATTCTCCGATCCCCGATGTGCTCCTTCCCCGGCCTTAGCCCTTCCTGGCTAGGCTCTCTAGTCCACATGACTAGCTACCCTATGACCACAACTGTATCCATGTTGGGGTTTCGAGGTTCACGATGTCGAAATGTTTTTGTTCACGGGACCCACAATATGCCGATCCCCGACTTCCTCCGGATCGCTAACAGTTGGCCTCCACTATGCCTCTATCCTCCTCTGCTTTGATGACAGCTGACCCCCCACTCATCGGGGTTTCGCGTTTCGCGATTTCGAAGTGCTTAAACACCACGTCCACGGGATTCCCGATTTCCCGATGGGACCAAACGTCGATGGCTCTTAATGATTGCCACCTCTCCCACAGATGGACAACTCTGATTGTATAGAGGTTTTCTCTACGGATTCCCTGACCTCTTGCTCACAGAGTTCCCAATTTTCCGACTCTCGATGCTCCAATGGAGTCCTCCCTTTCAGACGATCTAGCGGCTCCTCCTCCTAAGTTTCTTATCCTTGAATCCTTGGAGGATTCTTCAACTCCTTCACTCCTTGCAGAGTCTCCTCGTGCACATGTTAGTGCTATCCCTCCTGAGCTTCTTCAGGCACTCAGACCCCTTGATGGATTTCATCCTTCTTCTCCCTCAGATGGAGAATAAAACGAACGCCTTCCTGGCTATCCTTCTACTCAAGCGACCTCTGGCTGAGTTTCTGGGTATTCAGTAACCCTGTGAGAATCCCTTAGTGGATTCTTCCCTTAAACTCAGAGAACTCAAAGAGTTCTTTTCTCTTCTATGCCTAAATGCATAAAGTCTCAATGCCCTCCTGGCAGAGTTTCTTCTTTTCTCATAAATTTTGGCAGTTCTGTTCTCCTGTGCACTTATGCACATTCTCAATGCCCACCTGGCAGAGCTCTACAGAACTCCTCAAAGATTCTTTCTTCTATCTGAACTCACGACAGAGTTCCTCCAACTGCACCTTGTGCCCGTGCTCAATGCCCACTTGGCATAGCCTTACAGAACTCCTAAGAGATTATGTCTACAACTGTGTCTTCTCCCACACAGCCTTACCTCCTGAGGTGTTCAGTAACCTCAAATGTATTCCTCTTCCTGAGTTGTTGATCTCAGTTCCTGTGCCGCAACACGTCTTCGTCTGACTCCTCAGAGTTTAGAAGTGCACTCATGCACCGATATTCAGAGTCTGCAACACTCTGTCACGCCCTCATGGCATGAAACCTCAAAGACCTTCTCCTGAAATCAAATATCCCCTGCAATTGCATGATAATAACAACACAAATACAACATAAAATGAACACTCACAGACATGCATATAAGACAGAACATATGCAGGAGAAATTGCTTCTGTTTATATTAAAAATGGCAAATGCCTGTTTGTACAAGGGTGTTCTTGAGCTCTCTCTGGCTCTTCTCAACTCTACCATTGACTGACTATCAAAATGAGATCTCCAAAAATCTCTTTTATTTGAGGGGGCTCTTGGAGCGCTTCCCTCCAGAATTCACCTACCCTATTAATTTACATTAAAGGTTGTCTAGTCTAGAATCGGACCTAGATCTCAGCCGACCTAGCATTAAATCCAATCCTATCTAATGCCTGCATATAGCACAGCTTTCCTGGCTCAACAGCCTAAGAACATTAAATTTACATTCATTTCAAATTCAAATGAGGTTGCGCCCCTATCTTTCAGCGTTTGAAATACATGCGCACCAACGGCTGGCTGGCTGGCTGCTGACATGGAGCGATGCTCCTGCATCAAAAACCCTAACTACTGGCCCTTTCGGCAACACCTGTGAAGTAGATGAAGTCTCACCCGAGGTAGAGGAAGGGGTGGTTGCAAGACTCAGGTGTCTGCAACCTTAGTTGGGACACAACTCTATGATTACAACACTTAGCAAGCACTTAGCATAGGTTATTCATCAATATACATTCCTTATTATACTTCACAGAAAGTATAGAGCATCGCAGTATTCACTTAGATCTAAGATTTCAGCACTTAGCAAGAGTAAAACAAATCAAATTCAGTAGATCAGCACTAAGCATCTTCATATATATTAGATCTAACATTCATTCACATCTCAGAAGCATAAAGCAAGAATAGATCTATCCAATCTAATCTAAGCACTTAGCAATATGAAACATCTAAGAATAAGCACAAATCATGACACACAATATTTATATGGTCCACCCCCACCTTGGGGCTACGTCCACAAACTCTTCTTTTGTATTATCTTCAATTAATCAGGTTACAACATAGAACTTATCAAAATCCTACTCCGCATAGGACAATATATCTGTGCACACCTCACCAGATACTCCTTCCTCGATTAGATCTAGCACAGAGCCTCCTTACAATCTGTGCACTCAGCACTTACAATACTTGCACTCAGCTCTGTAAGTTTATCACATAGATAAACTCTTAGCACTAAGACACTACTAACTTCACTTTAGAGCCTCTTCTTATATAGCCTAGACTTCTAACCACAGGCCGACATCCCTTTCCTATTACATGTTCCCCAAAACCCAAAAAGGACCCAAAATGGGTCGAGATCCCGTGATCTTTGCTTCGTCTTGCACGCTTCCTTTGATAGGGCATGAAGTCCCAAAAATGGTCAAATATGACAAAGTATCTCCCAAAACTTGGTCAAGGGCCAACACACTATCACTGTGAGATATACCTCTATAAACATGTCCCAATAAATCTGAACCATGCATCAACCTGTACCTCAACCTGTACCATAAACAAGTGCATCAACCATGCACCAACCTGTACCAAACAACCTGTAATAAACTTGTACCATAAACAAGTTCATCCAACAATGTACCAAGTATGTACTAATCATGTGTCAACTACTCATCAACTATGACTCATCAATATGTACCAACATCATCAACTATACACCTCATGTATGTGCCAACTCATCAGCTACTTGTCTCAACCATGTACTCAACATGTACCTCAACCAAAAGCCCTCATCAATTTCATCATCCAAATATGATTTTTAGCTCCGTAATAGACCTAGTGTATATGATCACATTCCTGCAAACCTTCCTTAACTTTAACAACAAGAGACTAGCATTTTCATCAAACTTTTCTTTAGTCTCACATGCCTAGTTTTGGATTAGTCAACAACCCTAATTTGAAGTAATCATAACTTTGTACCTGTAATGTATAAAGATCTTAAACTAATACAAAATGTTCTTCAGTGTGTTTTATGAAATTCCTCCAAGTGTCACTACTTGGAACCTCTCAGAAAAGGAGTTATAGCAAAAATGGCATACCTTGCTGAATTCTGGCTTATTCTAGAGAGCGACCTTGTAGAGCGTGCCCCACAAGGAATATTTGTTGAAATGATATGAAACTATTACAAAGAATACTATAGAATGTACCCTAACCAACACATCTTGTCTCACTAAATTGGGATCTATTATGAAGAAGTTATGGCATTTTTACCTAAAACACCTGTTTTTTACTAGTTTCAGGACTAGACACAAACCCTATTTTCCATGGAGTTTAACTCCCAAAATAAAAAGACCCACAAGCTAAATTTGTTACCACAGATACTTGGATATGTTTTCTCAATGGCATAGAAATTTCATGATCTGAAACATTATAGAAAAAAATTTATAGCAAAAATGGTGAGATGACCTGTAAATAACATACCTTAGAAAACACCATCAAAAGAATTTATCCTTACTTGCATTTCGGCCTTATTTTCTTCACTTTCCTCATAATTTCTTCTTATATATCCTTTGTTTACCTCAGACACTTATAGGTATTAAATATTCTCAAGTTTGTATTAAATGAGAGAGCCTTGCCTCTTATTTATACTTTCCAAGTAGCTTCCTTAAAAACATTTTCTAGGTCACTTTACCCACTTTCCTTATTTTAGGCTTAACCCACTTCTAATTTCTCCATTAAATTTATTATTGAATTAATTTATTTTATATTCACTTTGACTTATAATACACTCATCACTTCACTTTATTATTTACCTTTTAAAATTTCTTAAACCACTTTTACTACTTTGACCTTTTGGGGCTTCTAGAAGACATATGAGGGTCCTCCAACTTCGTAAGGCCATAACTCTCAAACCATGAGGAGTTACGTGATGTTCCACATACCACCAGAAATGGAATGACATGTATTATCCATATAGAATAGTATTACCTTCAAATATATCAAAAATCATACTGTTATCCATCAAACAAACTTGGGTCCATTACCCACCCCTGGGTTCTCCAACTTCACATGGTCATAACTCTCTAACCATGAGGAGTTATGTGATTTTCTACATACCACCAGAAATGGCATGATAAGAAGTGTAAATCTAGGATATTTTCCCTGACAAATTCACTGTCCTTCATCTCATTATTCCACAATTAAGCATGAGTTCTCTTACTCCACAAAGCATCTTCCCATGAGGGCTTTCACCATAAGGGGACCACTTTGGAGTTCATCCATATTTACTTCTTATCAACCATGAAAAAACAATAATGAGTCATATTTACATCAAACAATATTGGTTCCATTACCCAAACCTTTGCGTTACATGGCTTTCTTCAAGGGTTGACATCAATGACAACCAACCTTAATCAACAATCTCCCCCTTTGGCATTGATGACAACACTCTTATGCAATATTGAAATAATATCACTCATGCTCCCCCTGGAACCATGCCTCTGTCCTTTGCATATGATAAATCTCTCCCCCTTTGTCATCAATGGCAAAGGTATCTTTCCATCCGGGGCTGCTCTCCCTAACTAAAATGTCCTCTTATGTTGCTTTCTCATGTACATATAATACATATAATATAAGCATTCAAAAAGCATTCATTTTGGAGTAGAAATAACTCCAAGTCTTTGGTGAAGATATTCAAAGGCTTCCCGTGGAAGTGGTTTTGTAAAGATGTCTGGCACTTGTTCTTTTGTGCCCACATACTCAACTCTGATGTTCTTTTCTGCAACCTGTTCCCATAGAAAGTGATACTTGAATAGAATGTGCTTCATCTTGGAGTGCATCACCGGGTTTTTTGAGATACTGATGGCGCTTGTATTATCAAAATATATTGGAATGGGCTCATCATACTCAACCTGTATATCTGTCAAAGTTTGTTTCATCCAAAGAACCTGTGTACAGCATGTTGTTGCTGCAATATACTATACCTTGGCTGTAGATAGAGATATTGATGATTGTTTCTTGCTTATCCATGATACTAAACACTCACCTAAGTAGAACACCTCCACTGGTGCTTCTTCGTTCATCAATACAACCTTCCCAATCTGCGTCTGTGTAGGCAATTAATGATACATCCTTTCTTTTTGGATACCTTAGCCCAAACTCTTATGTTCCTTTGAGATATCTAAAAATCCTCTTCATTGCTAAAACATGTGATTCCTTTGGTGCTGCTTGAAATCATGCCACTTGTCCAACTTATTGCATTACATTTGGTCTGGATGTTGTCACATGCAATAGGCTGCCAATCATTGACCTGTATTTTCTTTGATCTGTAGACTTTGAATGATCATCTTTGCTCAACTTGCAACTGGTTTGCATGGGAGTGACAACTTGGTTTGAGAAATAAAAATTCCTTGGTTGCTTTGATGTATCTGAAGTCCCATAAAGAAGGAAAGTGCTCCAAGTAGCGATATTTCAAATTCTTTCTACATATCTTTTGCAAATTTCTGTCTTAACCTATCATCATCACTACCAAAAATAATATCATCAACATAAACTTAAATTAATAAAATATTACCTTGACTTACCTTGATGTAGAGGTTGTTGTCTACACTCCCTTTTCTGAACCCTTCCCATTGCAGATACTTATCCATTCTGGAGTACCATGCTCTAGGAGTCTGTTTTAGACCATACAAGGTCTTCTTTAATTGACACACATAATCTGTGTTCTCTGACAATTGAAATCCTTCTGGTTGTTCAATGTAGGCTTCTTCTTCAAGTACCCCATTCAGAAAAGATGATTTTACATCCATCTGATATACTTTAACATTTTTGGAGCATGCATAAGCTAAAAGAAAACAGATTGCTTCCATTATGGAAACTGTGGAAAATGTCTCTTCAAAGTCGATTCCTTCAATCTGAGCATATCCTTTATTAGCTTTGTTCCTTGTAACTTGTCCATCTTCATTCAATTTATTCCTAAAGGCCCATTTTGTGTCGATCACATTCTTATTTTTTGTTCTTGGAACCAATTCCCAAGTGTTATTTTTCTCTATTTGATCCAATTCTTCATCCATGGCCTTATTCCAAAATTCATTCTTGTTGGCTTCTTCAAAATAGTTTGGTTCAATTGTAGATAAGAGTGATATGTGTGTTTGTTCTGGTGAATGGATTTTTCTTCTAGTCTTAACTCCTACATCTTTGTTTCCAATAATCTGATCTAAAGGATGATTCTTCTGTACTCATTTGCTAGGTGTCTTTGGAGATACTTGTTAAACTTGTTTTTCTGCTTCTGTCGGATTATCTTCATCTTCATCTTCCTCTTCTACTTCTTTTTCATCTTCTTCTTCGAAAATTTGTTCCATTGATTTGTTTTCTTCTTCCTTTGATTCTGGTTTTCCTATTTCATCAATTGTTACATTGATGATTTCCACAACTTTGTTTAATATTAGATTGTAACACTTGTATGCTTTCCTTGTACTTGAATAACCAACAAATATTCATTTGTCCACACGATAGTCAAAATTTCCCATTCTTCCATCTTCTCTTTTGATGTAGCATTTGCTTCCAAAAATTTTGAAGTGATTCACATTTTCTAGTCTTCCTTTACATAGCTCGTAGAGAGTTTTGTGAGTGTTGTTTCTGAGCATTACTCTGTTTTGAATGTGAACTGATGTATGCACTACATGTGTCCAAAAAATATTTGTCAATTTTTAATCCATTAGCATTGTTTGAGCCATTTCCTGTGTAATTGTCATCCATTACGATAATGTTCCTTTTTCTTTGAACCACTCTCTAAACCAGTCTATGAATCCATGCTCTCATCCACTATCATATATCTATCCAAACCTAATAAGTGTTATTATGAATCCACCTCTTTCCATAATGTCCAAGACTCTACTTCCACAACTATCCATAATGCTAACCCATTTATCATTATACTATCAAACTATACTTTTGCTAACTGATTGCTCTGAATTTGTCTTCTCAAACTCTGCAAGCTACTCAAAGGATGATTCTTTGGTCTGTCATAGCTATCGCATAGACTCCCCCTATCTAATATTCATATTGCTTGGGAGTCTCTAAGCTGGATGGCTCAAAACAATTCCTACTTTGATGTGTATTCATAATCATCTTCATTGGTGGTTCATCATCATCTTCATGGGTAGATTCATTATCTCTTTGAGCTCTGACTTCTTTCTTTCTATCTATGGATTCATCTTTCACTAAAATGCCTGAAAGTACAATCTCTTGAACCTGTTCCTTATTTACTTGCCCTTCCTTTCTTTTAGTTATTTTCCAAACCTTTCTGTATCTGACATCTTTCTTTTTCTCTGTAGAATTTTCTTTATCTCGTTTTATTTCCAATCTTGCGATCTCTGGTACCTAGTCTTTGTTCACCCGTTCTTCTTGTTTTCTTATGCATAATTTCTTATATCTGATATCAATATTTTCTTTCATGAAAGTATCAATCATGCTTCTACAATCACTGGCTATGTGTCCATAGTTATGACATTTGTAACACTCAATGTTACGTGTGACCACATAGGCACTTCTTTCTTGAACATTTCTTTTATAATCCCTACAATCTGCAACCTTATGTCCAAAGTTAGTACAATGAAAATAATGACCATAAAATAAATTTGCATACCTGGGAGTGAATGATCTTCTTTGTGGCATAGTCCTTCTAAATTTTTGTCTTGACTGATCATGATCATGATTGAAGCTTCTTTGTGGCTTGAACATGGATGGTCCCCTTGAAGATGTGTCTTTAATAGTTTTGTTAGATTCTGGTTGATCATGATTCCTTCCTTTGATTACTTCTGCATAACTCTTTCTATTTTCTTCACTCTTCTTTTCTAGAAACCTAGAGTGATTCTCTTCATTCTCTATAACTGATGTGGATGTTTCTGTCTCTTGAACGTTCATGTTGAGCTTGATGATTTTACTTCTCAATGTGACAACTTCTTCAATCTTCTCAACCTCTTCTTCTTTCTTCATTATCTGAGACTTCATGACTTCTTTTGTTCTTTTCGCTTCTTCAAGATGAATTTTTAATGTGATTATTTCTTCTTCAAGTCCTCTCCCTTCTTGACCAAACTCAGCCTCAAGATGGTTTAGATTGTTAGTTATTTCCTTAATATGATCTGTCAATATCTTCTCTCTCATTTCTACTTTATCCTTTTGTGGTGCTATGTTGGTTTCCAAACACTGCTTTTGTTATTCAAGATTTTCTTCGATCTTTCTAGCTTCTTCTAATTGAGTTATTAAGTTTGCGATGAACTGTTGGGCTTCTTAAAAAATGAGAACACTTTCCTTTTGTTTCATCAATTCTTTCTTGAGTGAATTGTTTTCTTCTCTTAGTTCATCTAAAGCACTAATCAATTCTTCTTCATAATTGTCTTTCTTTTCAATTATTTTTCCTGTCTCATTTCCTTCATGGCATTCTATTTCAAGATGTCCACGTTTTTCAAAATTAACACAAAACAACATACCTCTGGTGATTATGTACTCTTCATCTTCTGAATCTTCTTGACATGGTTAACATAATTCTTCTTGATTTGTATCTGCATCTTCTTTGACATTTTCTAAATCTATGATGGGTGAAGAATATATGTCATGTATCTTATCCCAAAGTTCTTTTGTTGATGAACATTTACCAACCTTTTCTCTTATCAGATTAGGTAATCCTTCCTAGCTGAAATCCATTTCTATTTTGTTATTTTTCCTCAATTCCTTCTTAGCTGCAATCTTTGCCCTTTTTAAACTATCATATCCTGTAACAACTGATAGAAAAATATAATGTCTCTGTGCCTCTAAAAATACTTTCGTCCTTATGCTCCACATCTCATACTTAAAACCATTATAACCATTAAACATTGGTACTCCATTCTCAGAATAATCCATGATCTTCTTCCAGTGGTTAAACTATTTCCTTAAGGAACCGGCTCTGATACCAATTGTTGGATTACTAAGAGGGGGGGTGAGTCAGTAATAGAGAAATTTAATCCTTTTTAACCATATAATCCAAGTGTTATATCAATGAAGCATTATCATCCAATAAATTCATAGTAAATAAGCAATGAAAAAATGAACAATCATACACATACACAGTACACCAGTGTTTTACGTGGAAACCCAAATTGAGAGAAAACCACACAATGTTTTTTTTTATATGTCTTGAAGAATTACATTCATTGGAAGCACCAACTTCCTTTTTTTTCTAGCTGCAACTGGAAGGAGGCTCCAATCCCCTAGTTTCTCAGGCTACAACCTTAGGGAAGATCCAACTCCCCAATTCTATGGCTACAACCAGAAGGAGGCTAAAACTCCCTATGTTCTCCGGCTACAACCACCTATCCTTGCCCTGTCCAACCACCCTGAAGTAGAAGTAGAATGATGGAACCACTGTCACACTATCACTATGAGATATACCGTTGTAAACCTATACCAATAAATCTAAACCATGCATCAACAATGCATCAACCTGTACCTCAACCTGTACCATAAATAAGTGCATCAACCGTGCACCAACATGTAATCTACATGTACCATAAACAAGTGCATCAACCATGCACCAACCTGTACCAAACAACCTGTAATCTACATGTACCATAAAAAGGTGCATCCAAGCATGTACCAAGTATGTACCAATCATGTGTCAACTACTCATCAACTATGAATCATCAATATGTACCAACATCATCAACTATACACCTCATGTATGTGCCAACTCATCAACTACTTGTCTCAACCATGTACTCAACATGTACCTCAACCAAAATCCATCATCAACCTGTACCTCAACCTGTACCATAAACAAGTGCATCAACCATGCACCAACCTGTACTAAACAACCTGTAATCTACATGTACCATAAAAAAGTGCATCCAAGCATGTACCAAGTATGTACCAATCATGTGTCAACTACTCATCAACTATGACTCATCAATATGTACCAACATCATCAACTATACACCTCATGTATGTGCCAAATCATCAACTACTTGT
>ML783196.1:528841-568966 GCA_009831015.1 Picea engelmannii | reverse complement strand
ACCAAGTATGTACCAATCATGTGTCAACTACTCATCAACTATGACTCATCAATATGTACCAACATCATCAACTATACACCTCATGTATGTGCCAAATCATCAACTACTTGTCTCAACCATGTACTCAACATGTACCTCAACCATTACAAAAAAAAAGTTATAGCGAAAATGGTGAGATGACCTGTAAATAACATACCTTAGAAAGCACCGTAAAATTGTTTTATCCTTCCTTGCATTTCGACCTTCTTTTCTTCACTTTCCTTAGAATTTTGGCTTAGATATACTTTGGTTACCTCATATACCTATAGGTATTCAATATTCTCAAGTGTATATTAAATGAGAGAGTCTTGCCTCTTATTTATACTCTCCAAGTAGCTTCCTTAAAAACATTTTCTAGGTCACTTTACCCACTTTCCTTATTTTAGGGTTAACCCACTTCTAATTTCTCCATTAAATTTATTATTGAATTAATTTATTTTGTATTCACTTTGAATTATAATACATTCATCACTTCACTTTATTATTTACCTTTTAAAATCTCTTAAACCACTTTGACTACTTTGACCTTTTGGGTATTCTAGAAGACATATGAGGGTCCTCCAACTTCGTAAGGCCATAACTCTCAAACCGTGAGGAGTTATGTGACGTTCCACATACCACCAGAAATTGAATGCCATTTAATATACATATATATAAGTATTACCTTCAAATATATCAAAAATCATACCGTTATCCATCAAACAAACTTGGGTCCATTACCCAAACCTGGGTTCTCCAACTTCACATGGTCATAACTCTCTAACCATGAGGAGTTATGTGATGTTATACATACCACTGAAAATGGTATGACAAGCAATATCAATCTAGGATAGTTTCCCTAAAAAATTCATTGTCCTTCATCTCATTATTCCACAATTAAGCATGGGTTCTCTTACTTCGCAAAGTGTCTTCCCGTGAGGGCCTTCACCACAAGGGGACCACTTTGGAGTTCATCCATATTTAATTCTTATTAACCATGACAAAACAATAATGAGTCATATTTACATCAAACAATATTGGGTCCATTACCCAAACCTTTGTGCTACAGGGCTTTCTTCAAGGGTTGACATCAATGACAACCAACCTTAATCAATAAGACGTTTCATTGAAAAATCATAAAGAGTGAAAAGAGACTTGAAAATTCATTTTTAAACTCAAATCCTAGAAAATCACTACCCATCTCTGCTAAAGATTTCTTTGACAAGCTCAAAAAATATACAATTGTATTTTAAATAATGTTTGTAAAAAGTAAATATGTTTGTCCAAATGGACTGGGATTGGGGCTCCTGTGGACCAATAAATAGAAGAAAGAGAAAAATATAGTTAGAAACGAGTGTTAAGTCCGCAAAGGACATAAAACAAATAATTTAGAGAAATTACCAAGTCAACAAAAGAAAGTGATAGTAGAAGTAGATGGAAAGAATAGACTACTTACCAGGAATAAAACATTCTATTAGTCTGGTTTGTCTTTTGTCGTTGTGTATGGTCCTTCATAACATTTGTTGCTTTGGGATTGTGCTGAAGAAACTGTTTGTGGTGGCTATTATAGGTTAATAGTATGTTGCAAGGTATTGTTGACCTATTTATCAATATAGTTCTTGATTGGTGGGATGGTGATTTCTTGCTAAAATTGAAGCGTGAAAATGTGGTCCTCTATTTCTTTTAATTTCACTTGTAGTTGTTTAATGAATGACAAGTGCTCTTCATTTTCAATGAAATATTTAACAAGCCATTATTTTAGTTCTTATTCAAGAAAATCCACAAGGTTGTCGAAGTCATTAGATAATCAAGTATTCATTGTCCCCAAGTGACTATCAAGCTCCTCTTTAGTGATCATCACTGAATTTATAAAAAGTTGTGGACCCTCCATTTCTTTAACGACATCAAATGCTTTTAAAATAGCATCACCTCTCCTTTCATTGATTTTTTCACAAGCAAAAATTGCATCTTGCAACATTTTTACTCATTATTCCAACCTTCTTTTATTTGTTTTATTGTACTTCTATTAGGAAGTCTAATGCAGGAGCATCGAATACACATCAAGTGAGCCACTGTGGAGCGGAAGACAGCTGGACAGCGCCAGCACAAATTTTGAAAACACTTTGATATTGTTGCGCAATATTAAATGATTCATTTAAGAGACGGCACACTTGTATTGTAGTGGACCTTTAGCGGATAAGCTCTCATCCTTAGGTAGATGAGGCATTTAAAATAGTTAATGCTGGTAGATAAAATAGTTAAGTCTAGATTTGATAGTTTAGAGTTTGAGAGGGAAAATGGATATAGACACCCTCATTGTGTATTGTAACATTATTCATTCATCCAGGAGCAAGAAGATAAGAGAAAGAAAAGAACTGTGTAGAGAACATCCATGTATAGATATTGAATTAATAGAAGAAAACTTGATTCAAATCCACGGTTATGTGTCTATTCTCTATGTGTTGATGTTATGCTCATGAATATTTGCTTCCTATCATACATTTGCTTTTATGTTCTATGTATGTGATTTCATGGTTGAATAGAAATCTGAGAGGGAGATAGAATGAGTTTCAATTGTTTCTCTGAGTGAGCCAGAAGATTCCTGCAAGGAGTGCAGTTGAATTTGTCCGCAAGGAGTGCGTGATTGCAGGGTTCAATTAGAGATAGCTTTTGTTCTCATTCCCTTGAGAGTGCAGATAGGCACAGTGCCGTGCAAGGTGTGCGCAGGCCGAGTGAAGTCTCAGAGTTGCGATTCTGAGCAAATTACTGAAAGACTACTGCTTCAGGAGTGCGCGGGGTCAGAAGACTTCAACACTTAGAAGTTGTTGAATATTTTCCGCAAGGAGTGCGTGCAAGAGATTCCAAGAAGATTGAAGTCTTGGAAAAGTTTAGGAAGGAGTAAGCCCTCGAATTCATCGAAGGGTACGTGCAGGGAATTGGCTATTGAAAGCTTGCAGGAAGCGTCCCAGGTTGGCTAGAAGACAACGAGTCTCGTGGAGAGACATCTCTTCCTTTTCATGAAATTGTACGAGGGAGAACAGACGCACAAAAGCATCCGAGGATATTTTGCGAAGTTCCGTGGGCCGTTGGATCTTGCAGAGGTGCGAGGAGGTTACAGCGGAAACGTCGGAAGATTCTAAGCTGAGGAGAGCAGAGCGCGGGTATAGGTCGGCGAGGGATGTTGTATTGTTCATGAGATCGCCTATCAGGATCTCGTGAAAAAAGCGTCGAGGAGTTGGCAGCGGGAGTCGCGAAGTCGCGAGGTGCGATATCCTGACAGTGGCGTAAGTCACGCGAGGCCACAGGAGTGGGTGCAAGACAGGTGGCGGAGATCGTAGATCTTGTGAGTTCAGGGATCACAAATTTAAAGCTCAAATATTCGAAGGTTCGAGTTGCGAGGCGCGAGGTAGCGAAAGCGCGACAGGAGAATCTCGGGATCTCGGTACATCGGGCCTCGGAAGTCGAGGTAGGAGTTATTTAATCTCATGAGTGGCGAAGTCGTGAGGGAGCGAGATCATGAGTCTCGGCCTTTTGGTGTCTCGTGTGTCGGGAGTTGGAGGACTGAGTGCGGGGACTTGCGAGTGGCGAAGACGCGATAGTGCGAGGTCGTGATAGTGCGAAAATCCCGAGTGAAGTGATGGGTGTGGACGATTCAAGTCACATGTGCGTATCGAAGTCTCAGTACCTCGGGTATCGAAGGTTGAAAACCCAAAAGGTTGGTATTGCGAGTAGCGAGGTAGTGAGTTATGATCCGCTGAGGAGTAAGGAAGGGAGGATCGCGCGCTAAAAAACTTGTGGGGTGCAGATTTCCCGATAGGGAAATAGAAGAACCGTTGAGTTCTTCGGGCCAAGGAGCAAGGAAGGTCCTAAGGGGAGCGATCGCACTCGTGGAGTGCGGTTGGCGTCAGAGTGGTATCAGAGCTTGTCTCTGTTTGTATACTTCAGACAGAGGGAGAAAGAGGAAGAAAGCACTCTGATACACACGTCAGAGTGGTATCAGAGCGGGATTGATTCTCTGTTTTCTGTAGCAGAGAAGAAAGGAGAATACACCATGCCGCCCAGAAGGGAAACACAATCACCCAACCCAGAAGATAGGGAGGTGAGAAGAAGAGGTAGGCCAGCAGGGAATCCAGAGATGGAAAGGCAGATACGAGATCTTCGATCAAGGCTTGAAGAGATGGAAACAAAACAAAGATGCACAGCTGGTGCAGGGGATCTAAGTGATTCTGAAGGTGAAGCTGAAGCTGAACCACAAGGAGAAGTTGTAGCCGAAGATGCAGCCAATGAGCGATTGATTAAAGATATCACCCAGATGAGTTCAAAGACGAAAATGGACATTCCAACTTACGAAGGAAGCTTGGATGCAGAGGAGCTATTGGATTCGATTAGAGCTCTTGATACCTACTTCGATTATGAAGATATCGAAGAGGATAAAAAGGTTAGGCATGCTGTCACAAAATTGAAGGGATGCAACATTATGGTGGGACGAGATACAAGCGGATAGACATTCCAAAGGCAAGCAAATGATCAAAAGCTGGGATCGAATGATCGCAAAGATGAAGGCGAAGTTCATCCCAAGGGACTACCAGATTAATCTGTTCAGGAGGATGCAAAACCTGAGACAGAAACTGATGACAGTGAAAGAATACACTGATGAATTCTATCGACTGAACATCAGAGCAGGTCATTCGGAGAGCGATGATGAGAAGGTGGCTATATATCCGAATGGTCTGAGGTACGACATTCAGGATGAATTAAGCATGGTAACCATCAGGACTGTAGAAGATGCTTATTAGATGGCTCTGAAATCCGAGGAGAAGCTGAGCCGAAAGCAAGGTCAGCGAGGGTGAGGTAGGAGTCAGCCCAGAGGCAAGGCAGTTTCCTAGGAGAAATATCAGAAACCCAAGGAGGAATGGAAGAAACCTCAGGGTAAGATTGAGAGAGATGGAACTTCATAGCGAGGACAACAATATGCTGAACAGAGAGGACAACATAATGAGCAGAGAGGATATTATGCTAACGTGAACACTTTTCCTCGTACCATAGGTAGGGGAAGAGGTCGAGGTGGAGTAATTACATGCTTCACATGTGGAAAGAATGGACACAAATCATTTGAGTGTCCAGAAAAAAAGAAAGAAGGTGGAGAAGCTCACATCGCTGAAGCACAGAGGTGAGACGCTGAAGCAGAAGGCACAGAAAGTGGAAGCTCACTTCTGATGCAAAAAGTCCTTTTGATGCCTGAGAAAGAGGTGCAGGAGAGTTCAACTCAAAGGACCAGACTGTTCAGGACAGCTTGCAAAACCAAGGATAGGAAATGCAAGGTTATTGTGGATAGCGGAAGCACCGATAATCTCGTTTCAACCGAGATGGTGGAAAAGTTAGAACTCGAAACAACTGATCACCTGAGTCCATATAAAGTCTCATGGCTACAGAAGGGACATCAGGTGAGTGTCACTAAACAATGTTTAGTTGAGTTCAAGATAGGGGGAAATAATGATAAGGTCTTATGTGATGTCATTCCCATGGATGTATGTCATCTATTGTTGGGTAGACCATGGAAATATGACAGAAATGTGGTTCATGATGGGAGAATGAACACATACACCCTGGAAAAGGATGGGAGGACACACAGCTTGCTTCCGATAAAGGATAAGGAAGTGAAACTGGAAGTGAGTAACACAATACTTCTCATGAGTGGGAAGGAACTTCTTACAGAGATGGAGATGAAGGAAGATCCACAATTCTTTGTGGTCAGGAAGATGAGAATTGTCCTGACTAGCACAAGAGTGGACGACTTGTCGGATGAGATTCATGAACTGCTGGGAGAGTTCCCTGACATCATCGTGGATGAATTACCTTGTTCGTTGCCACCGATGAGGAGTGTGAGTCATCACATAGACCTCATACCAGGAGCAAGTTTTCCGAACAAAGCTACGTACAGGTTGACGCCGCAGGAGAACGAGGAGGTCAAGAAGCAGGTCCAGGAGTTATTGGACAAAGGATTGGCCAGGGAAAGCCTGAGTCCGTGTGTTGTTTCAACAATGCTTAGTCTGAAGAAGGATGGAGGTTGGAGAATGTGTACCGACTCAAGGGCGATCAACAAAATCACCATCAAGTACAGGTTTCCACTGCCAAGAATGGATGATCTAATGGATTGCCTGAGTGGGGATTTTTTTTTTTCAAAGATAGATCTGAAGAGGAGATATCACCAGATTTGCATGAGGGAAGGTGATGAATGGAAGACAACATTCAAGACAAACGAAGGTTTGTACGAATGGCTGGTCATACCGTTTGGTTTGACAAACGCGTCGAGCACATTCATGAGATTGATGAATGAAGTCCTAAAGCAGTTCATCGGCAAATTTGTAGTCGTATACCTGGATGACATACTGATTTTCAGTAAGACAAAGGTTGAACATTTGAAGGATTTGGCTATTGTGATGAGGAAGCTACAGCAAGAGAAGTTGTTGATTAACATGAAGAAGTCCTCATTTATGAAGACATAGCTCATTTATTTGGGTTTTGTTATTTCAGCGAATGAATTGAAGATGGATCTGAGTAAAGTGGAAGTGATTAAGAATTGGGCATCACCGAGAAATGTTTTCGAGGTGAGAAGTTTCCATGGTTTGGCTAGTTTCTACCGGAAGTTCATCAGGAATTTTGGAATTAGCACAGCGATGATGGACACGGTGAAGAAGTGACATAAGTCTTTTCATTGGACAACAGAGGCTGAGAAGAGTTTCAATCTGTTGAAGCGGAAGATAACGGAACGACTAGTGTTGGTGTTGCTGGACTTCAAGAAGACATTTCAAGTGAAATGTGATGCAAGAGGATATGTCGTAGGAGGGGTCTTGAGTCAGGAGGACAGGCCAGTTGCATATTTCAGTGAGAGGCTGGATGAAGCAAAGCTGAAATACTCCACGTATGATAAGGAGTTTTATGCTATCATACAGGCATTGAAGAAGTGGAGGCATTACTTAATACCAAAAGAATTTGTATTGTATAGTGATAATCATGCACTACAGTTTGTGAGTCAACAGGAGAAGTTGAATTAGAAGCACACAAAATGGGGAGAGTATATGCATAATTTCATGTTTGTGATCAAACACATTTCAGGTACTTCTAACAAAGTAGTTGATGCTTTGAGCAGGAAATGTTTGTTGCTGCAGGAGTTCCGAGTCAAAACATTGGGTTTTGAAAATCTCAAGGACATGTATGCAGGAGATGTAGGTTTTGAAGAAGCGTATGAAGCAGCTGAGAATCCAGTTCTCAGAGACAGAAGCCCATGGATAGATTACATGATCCAGGAGGGATTGTTGTTCAGAGGAAATCAACTGTGTATTCTGAATTGCTCCATGAGGGAGAACTTGTTAAAGGAGAATCACAGTGGTGGATTGGTAGGACACTTTGGCCATGACAAAACATTCGCAAAGCTGAGCGAATCATATTTTTGGCCAGGCATGCAAGCATATGTCAAGAGGTTTGTTGACAGATGTCGAATTTGTCAGCATTCGAAGGGAAGGAAGCAGAATGCAGGGTTTTATCAGCCGTTTCCCATACCAGAGAGACCATGGGAGGCGATCAGCATGGATTTTGTATTGGTTTTGCCAAGGATGCAGAGAGGTGTTGATTCCATATTTTTTGTGGTAGACAAGTTTTCTAATATGGCACATTTTATTCCATGCCAAAAGACCAACGATGCGACTCACATCGCGAACTTGTTTTTCAAAGAGGTCATTCGACTTCAGGGACACCAAATTCATAGGGCATTTTTGGAGGACCTTATGGAAGAAGCTAGGAACTAACTTAGTGTTTAGTTCAGCTTACCATCCGCAGATGGATGGGCAGACAGAAGTGGTTAACATAAGTCTGGGATACTTGCTGAGAAGCCTGGTGATGGAGCACCACAGCAGCTGGGACAACATATTGCCACAGGTAGAGTTTGCATACAACGATTCAGTGAATCAGAGTACAGGCAAAAGTCCATTTCAGGTTGTATATGGGATGCAGTCGAGAGGATTTTCTGAACTACGAGATTCAGAACAGACTACGACTAGCAGTTCTAGTGCAGAGGAATTCGCTGAGATGATGAAGGAACTTCACGGCAGGGTGAAGCAGTAATTGATAAACTCAAATCAGGAGTACAAACGCAGAGCAGACCAACATCGGAGACAACTTCAGTTTGAAGTTGGTGATCTGGTTCTAGCACATTTGAGGAAGGAAAGGTTTCCAAGGGGAACATATAATAAGTTGAAAATGAAGAAAATCGGGCCATGCAAGGTCCTGAAGAAATTCAGAGAGAACGCTTATGAGATTGAGTTGCCGGATGGCATCAGAATATCTACGATATTTAATGTTTCGGATTTATACCCATACAGGGTTGGAGAAGTAGAAACTGAAACTGAGGAGCCAGTGATCCAGTGGCAGAAGAAAATGTCGATTGCAGAAAAGCCACAGATGGAGTGCATACTGGACATGAGAGTGGGTAAGAAGACCAGGAGGAAAGAGTACTATGAGTACCTGGTCAAGTGGAAGAACCACCCAGTGGAAGATGCCAGCTGAGAGACTGAAGCATTAATACAAAAGCATGGATAGACCGTGCAGGATCTCATGGACAGGAGCCCATGAAAATTTTCAAGCCGAGGAGTATGATGCAGGAGCATAGAATACACATCAAGCGAGCGAGCGTGGAGCGGAAGACAGCTGGACAACGCCAGCACAAATTTTGAAAACACTTTGATATTGTTGCGCAGTCTTAAATGATTCATTTAAGAGACGACGCACTTCTATTGTAGTGGACCTTGAGCAGATAAGATCTCGTCCTTAGGTAGATGAGGCATTTAAAATAGTTAATGCTGGTAGATAAAATAGTTAAGTCTAGATTTGATAGTTTAGAGTTTGAGAGGGAAAACGGATATAGACACCCTCATTGTGTATCGTAACATTATTCATTCATTCAAGAGTAAGAAGAGAAGAGCAAGAAAAGAACTGTGTAGAGAACATCCATGTATAGATATTAAATTAATAGAAGAAAACTTGATTCAAATCCATGGTTATGTGTCTATTCTCTGTGTGTTGATTTTATGCTCATGAATATTTGCTTCTTGTCATACATTTTATTTTATGTGCTATGTATGTGATTTCATGGTTGAATAGAAATCTGAGAGGGAGATAGAATGAGTTTCAATTGTTTCTCTGAGTGAGCCAGAAGATTCCTGCAAGGAGTGCAGTTGAATTTGTCCACAAGGAGTGCGTGACTGCAGGGTTCAATTAGAGATAGCTTTTGTTCTCATTCCCTTGAGAGTGCAGATAGGCACAGTGTCGTGCAAGGTGTGCGCAGGTCGAGTGAAGTCTCAAAGTTGCGATTCTGAGCAAATTACTGAAAGACAATTGTTGTAGGAGTGTGCGGGGTCAGAAGACTTCAACACTTAGAAGTTGTTGAAGATTTGCTGCAAGGAGTGCGTGCAAGAGATTCCAAGAAGATTGAAGTCTTGGAAAAGTTTAGGAAGGAGTAAGCCCTCGAATTTGTCGAAGGGTACGTGTAGGGAATTGGCTATTGAAAGCTTGCAGGAAGCGTCGTAGGTTGGTAATCAGACAACGAGTCTCGTGGAGAGACATCTCTTCCTTTTCGTGAAATTGTACGAGGGAGAACGGACGCACGAAAGCATCAGAGGAGATTTCGCGAAGTTCCGTGGGCCGTTGGATCTTGCGGAAGTGCGATGAGGTTAGAGCAGAAATGTTAGAAGATTCTAAGCTCAGGAGGGTAGAGCGCGGGTATAGGTCGGCGAGGGCCATTGTATTGTTCGTGAGATTTCCTATCGAGATCTCATGAGAAAAGCATCGAGGAGTTAGCAGCGGGAGTCGCGAAGTCGTGAGGTGCGATATCCCGACAGTGGCGTAAGTCACGCGGGGCCACAGGAGTGGGTGAAATACAGGTGGTGGAGATTGTAGATCTCGCGAGTTCGGGGCTTGCAAATTTAAAGCTCAAATATTTGAAGGTTCAAGTCGCGAGGCGCGAGGTAGAGAAAGCACGACAAGAGAATCTCAGGATCTCAGTACATCGGGCCTCGGAGGTTGAGGTAGGAGTTATTTAATCTTGTGAGTGGTGAAGTCGCAAGGGAGCGAGATCGCGAGTCTCGGCCTTTCGACGTCTCGTGTGTCGGGAGTTGGAGGACCGAGTGCGGGGACTTGCGAGCGGCGAAGACGCGATAGTGCAAGGTTGCGATAGCGCGAAAATCCTGAGTGAAGTGACGGGTGTGGACGATTCGAGTCACATGTGCGTATCGAAGTCTCGGTACCTCGGGTATCGAAGGTCGAAAACCCAAAAGGTTGGTATCGTGAGTAGCGAGGTCGTGAGTTTCGATCCACCGAGGAGTAAGGAAGGGAGGATCGCGCGCTGAAAAACCTGTGGGGTGCAGATTTCCGGATAGGGAAATAGAAGAACCGTTGAGTTCTTCAGGCCAAGGAGTGAGGAAGGTCCTGAGGGGAGCGATCGTGCTCGTGGAGAGCAGTTGGCATCAAAGTCCCTGTTGATTTCTTCGATGGTCACCGATACTAGCGACCTGTCTAACAAAAGTTTTTAGATTATTTTTGCAGTAGAATTCATCATGTTTCAAGTCTCTTTGAAAATCTCTAGTAAAACTTGAAATCCTTTGTGAAAGATCAAGTAGGATGGTGCTGACCTCCCATGCCTATTTGATTATATATAATCCTATGTTAATGTTATCAACAACATAGAGTATGAATCCATTCAATAATTGAAGGGATTTCCTGATTGAATTTGAGTTTCATGGAGTACTTGGAGGAGTCGGTTCTCCTGAAATTATGGCCAGTGGCTATGAAAACAATGATCTAGGACCGAGTGCCTTCTTTTTTTCAAAAATTGGTCTAGGACCAAGTGCAAACAATGGTCTAGAATGAATTGTCTCTATTTGGGTTTCATTTTCCTTTTTGTTGGGACACTATATGTGCTCGTTCAATATTTGCATGAGGTGGTTTCTCTCCATTTTCATATCTAGTAGACCCATCATTAATCTCTTCTTTGTTTACCTTTTATTTTTATGTTCTTTGCTTAGAGAAGGAGCTTTTAGGTGGATGGAAATTGGAAGAATTCTGGACATTATCACTGCTTATCCCCCTTTGTATTGGTTTTCCTTGGCTTCTTGTGTTTGAACTTATTTCTGTCAAAAATCCATCCCTACATGCATTCTTTTTCTTTTTTGATAGATTCTCAATGGTTTCTTCATCAAATATTGTAAAAACGTTGTTGTACCTAATCGATGCTAAATATCATTAGAACAGAACCTCAAGATTAAAACCCCGGAGGGGCTATGCTTATTTTGTATTAAACAGATCAAGTGTCTCTAAGACTTGTTTAAGATGTGCTATATTCCTAACCATGGTGTCCCCAACTCGAAGAGGCAATGTAATGAATTGATTTTTTCTCTTTCTGTCAAATAGAATATACCAAGATTTATATTGGTGACAAACTTCCGCAAAAAAATATCTATCACAGATAAATGTAGGGAGTAGAAGTGGGTTTTATTGACAACCATACAAGCAAAGATGTAAGTATGATTTTTATCTTAAAGGAAAATTCCCTTTCCCTTAAGAAAATATCCAACTTCGCACATTATTCTCTTGGGCCCTGCCCTAACCAAAATGTGTCTGAACTCTCTAACAAACTTGTCTTGAAAAATACAAAAATTGAATGGTCATTTATGTTTTCATAACATTAGGTGCTTGAACCAAACTGGTTCGTTGTGTATATTAATAGGCACCTTGACAGGGAGTCTGTCAAAGAAATTGCAAAAGACAATTGCAAATACCAAATATGGGACCATGAAAAATATTTGAGTGCTAAAGTAGTTACTTAACTGAAAACAAGCTCATTTGATGTGATTTATTCCTAATCAAACATGAAATCATCACGAAACAAAAAGTACAATGCATATAGAGCTGACCTGGGAATGTGTGAAGTAGACTTATGACCAGCGACACGAGTGAACAACCATGAAAAGTACCAGTATGGTTCATGTAGCAAGGTTATATTGATTATTGAAAGGTTGGTGAGCATGTTTGCATAAGGTAGCAGAACATCTCTTAATACATTGGAGCCACCTACCTGAGAAGCCATCAAGATATATTCAATGAAAAAATGAAGAGTTTTATTTGCAGATGGAAGACAAAGCATTTTATTGAAAATATTCATATTAAGGACCACTGTATTTGTTTTTTTGTTGTTACCTTAATCATCCTTGTCCTTGAGTCAAACCTTTGAGCACACTAGGTTACGAGTTCTTTGAAGTCAAAGACTTCAGGAACACAATGAGCATTGACGATGCCTATGGTCCAAATTTTGTCATTTTTATTTTCTTTTAGTGACTTGTTCAAGAACCACTAGTACGAGGCACACCAGTGGAAATTATTGTCTTCCCTCGCTAATGAATTGACAATATCACTACATAAGGTCTCTTTCCTTCCTCTATTTTCCATAGTGCTACTTTTTTAATGAACTTTGGTATAGGTGAACCTTGCAAATAGTGAAGCCAACTGGAGGGTGCATGTTCATCAGAAAGTCATTTCCACACATATGAACTATGTTTGAAACATGCATAATCATTAATAGGAACCATTATCTAGGTCATAGAAAAGCGAGAAATTTACTTCGCATGAGTCCTATTTCTTAATTTCTATTATTTCTTGGTAAATTGAAGCGAATCATGTTGTCATAAATGCTTTGGTTATAGTCAAATTAAGTGGCTGGTTAGAATCTATGATGTAAAATTATTGCGTTTACAGATGGAGAGAACTGTGACAGGTATGGATGTGGTTCTTTTACTAAAACATCGTTTCCATACGTAAGTTAATTAAAAAATACAGTGAGCCATAAATAGAGACAACTAATGATCCAGGTGGATATTGGTGGACACCCACCTATTCCACTGGCTCAAAATACAATTTTCCACCTTGGGAGTTTTTCTATAGTTTTTATGGTCCCAAATGTTCGGGGCCATTTTGAGGCCCTAAACAATGGTTTTTGGATGTCTAGGGGCCCAAGAGATATTGATAGGCTCAATATTGGGCCCTATCGAAATTTTTTCCTCTCGCCTAGATCTTTCCAATGAGTTATCGTGCGCCCCAAATGAATATTGTATGCAAAAGTTACGCCCTCGGGAAGTTGACGTATCAACTACCCCCATCGGGGCTCGCAAACCTTTTGGAATTTCATCTTTCGGGGTTAGGGTTTTTTATTTTACTTACGTTAAAAATGCCTTTGGAGCCTCATTTTAAACATCATCTTCTTTCGAATGAGTGTAGCCTTCACATCTCTTCTCAGAGATAAAATGCCACCATTCTAGCGAGTCATTCACTCTGTAATTTTACAGTTTCTATACATTTATCTCATTAATAAAAAAATACCGCATTAATGTATATCTGTGTTTATTAAAATATCTCTATATATTTCATTCTTATATCTCTACCTTCATTTCATTATCAAAATAATCCTAATCAACTAAGAAACTCACATAAAAGTGCGACATTTACTTCACACAAGTGGTAAATAACTTCCATTTTTCGCAAATGGTGGAAAATAAAGGTGTCATAAATGACTCAATTATCGTGCAAATTATGTGGCTTGTTATAATATTGGTGCGTAACTATTGGAAATTCCAAATTCTAGAAGTGGCAATTGTGTCAGCATCAACCATGAATTGTGTGCACAAGAGTTGAAAATAAAAGTAGTGAAGTCCTTACTATGCAAGTGATATACATGTGCGGAGTGTGAACATCTGAAATATATAGGTGAACGATGTTCAAGGATATCACAATGGAAAAGTACTTCACACAATGTGAAATGTGGGTAAGTAAAAAGGATTTTCACTAAGAAACTTTCGAAGAATAGTGCATTGGCAAAATAATTTTATACAAGAATTGTATTGGGGCTATTGGATGGTAAGAGCCAATACATGTCCCACTAGCACATAAGTTTCCTTCTTCCAATCACAATACTTTTGCAAATGTTAGATAAAATTCTTGCCACTGTGCATAGGTAATGAATAGTCTTTGCAAAAAGATAATTCATCTAATAAAGTAGAATATCATCATTGTTTATAAAAAGAATACAATGACATGAATAAAGTAAAAACAAGTAATAAAATTAAGCATAAAACTTTGTAAAAATAAGAAAAAAAAGTTAAGTCTTCATTGTGGATTAAAACTTAGTAAATAATTTTATCGTTGTGCTGAATGCATAGATACTATGGTAGTGGAGATACCAAGGTTCAATTTCTTTAAAAAAAATTGAATTTGACGCATTTACTAAAATTTCATTTCCACACGTAAATTACTTACATAATACAATGACCCACAAATAGAATCCATTAAGAAGGCCATAGAAAAGAGTCATATTCATTTCACACAAGTGGTAAATAACTTCCAGTTTTTTTGTAAATCAGAGCGAATCAAGGTGTCATAAATGACTTGGTTAGGGTGCAAATTACCTGGCTTGTTAGAATTGATGGCACAAAACCATTGGAAATGCCAAATTGTAGAAGTGGAAACTACATGAGATTCAACAATGAATTTTTCACACAAGGGTTGAAAATAAAAGTAGCAAGGTATTGGTTGTGTTGGGGATATACATCTATGGACTCCACACAATGTGAAAAGTGGGTAAGTAAAAAGGATTTTGACTGGGGATTTCACAGAGGATGGTTCGCACATGCATGGCATCCATACAACCAATGCTTCATGTATTTTCAACACTTGTGTGGAGAATTCATATAACTCACCACACCAACTTGCCACACTTCTAATACTTCAAATAATTACCAAACCATGTTCTATTTTCAACCTATCCAAGAAAGAAAAACTTGCATGTTAATTGATTTCCTACATATGTAAATCTAAGATTGATAACAATGTGGATCAAGAAATTTTATTGTTGGATTACTGAGAGGGAGGTGAATTAGTAATGAGAATACTATTCCTTGTAACCACAATTTATATATTCTTAACATCACCAATAGCAGTTTATCAAAAATGTATCATATATCATAAGCATAAATCATGTAATCATGAGCATCACATCAACATCGCAAAACATCACATGAGATCAAGAGGACATTACACCAGTATTTACATGGAAAACCAAATGGGATAAAACCACAAAATGATTTTCTTATATATATTTAGAAGAAAAAATTCATTGGAAGAACCAACTTCTGATTCTCCAGCTACAATTGGAAGGAGAATCCAACCCCCTATTCTCAGGATCCAACCCGAAGGAAGCTACAACTCCATGATATTCTGGCTCCAACCAAAAGGAGGCTACAACCCCCTGGGTTCTCCAGCTACAACCAGAAGGTGGCTACAACCACCTTTCCTTGCCCTGTCCAACTGCCTTGAAATATAAGTGCCAAATGACCTATCACTGTCACCGAATCAAATAACCTGTAACTTTCACTATCACAACCTGTTCCGATCATTGAATTCCTATCTTAACATGTACCATTATTCTTTCAAAACTTCTCAATTGATCCACAACATGTCTATACCGAAACACGTGGATACTCGCAACTTCCTTCACTGCAACTCACGGACTACCACAAAGCTCTCCCAAGTTCTCTGTCACTACTTCTATCAAAACTATGTTACTTTCACTATCTCTCTCACAACTCTATCACTGTCTCATCAACCTGTATCTGATCATCAAAACCTGTTCCATACCATACATCAATTGTATACCAACATACATACTATCTCATGCATCAATCATGAATCAAAATATACATCAACAATGAATAGTGAATCATGCACTAAAGAATCATCCATGTATAACTTGTGACATATACCATATCATCAACCATATGTATATCTGTACCATGTCATCAATGAAACATCTCTAACAACCTATGCATGTCCCTCATACATACATCACCATACAACATAGATATCACTCAACCAAGTACAAGTAGCTTAAACATGTGAACTATAAGAACCATATCAGTGATGTACCATATATAAGAGTGTTGCTAAATCAACCAACCATCCAATTTATACCTTATCCAATCATACCAAGTATCCTTCAAGCATATACCATAACAATACCTCTGAATCTGACCTGAACTGCAAGATGTTGACCTGTAGACTTTCTTTAGAACTTTAGGGACTGAATACCAACATCTACTCAAACCTTCATGATATTTTCAAAGATACACAACCTTCTCTTCCGTTATAGAAATTTCTTCCAGACTCTATGCATCTTGCTTTGATGGCCTTTCGTTTCCCTCTACAGACTTAAATTCCCCTTTTTATTCACTCTAGAGTAAAAAATACACAATTTTTTCCATATACGTGACCTACAGCAAGACAACTCACGTATATGCAGGTTGCTCCATTACATCCCATGTACATCGGGTTTTGTTCTCAAAAATTAAAAAAAAATATGTTGGTTTTCCATGCCATGTAACATGATCCATGATCCTTGACCTTCCATATACTTCAAACGCTCCAACTCGACCCTTCAATTCCATTTGGAAGCTATAAATTGAGCCATATCCAAACCTTGAAGGGAGATATCACATTGAGAGAAAATACACTCTGGAGAAATTTCACCTCATAATTGAGACTGCATCCCTTTGTCCTTGAAGTCTAAACTTCTTGTGTTCATCCCCCAAGCTCATCCTATCTTGAGATGGAGAACTTCATTGACTCCTACTTGTGAGCTTGCCTTTGTGGAGGATTGAAGTGGTGGAGGCCTAGCTGGAGGGACTTAGTTTCTCGGTTCTGATATATGTCATTACAAAAAAAATTCACCTATGTACTTATGTTGATTACATTAATAGAAATACTTTTTTCTCATCCAATTGATATCTTGCAAACATTTGTATTACTTTTCATGGGAATATTTGTCATGTGTGTTAATGGATTATGCTAATTTATATGCAAACAATTTATATCATTACCACATGCTTGCGTTTCTTGGTTTTTGAGGACAAGTTGTAGGTATAAATCTTTGGGTCATGTGCTCAACAATGGTCTTCCTCGGATGTCCGGATGAGGTAGGATTCTAGCCTTCTCTTGCTAAAATTCCAGCCTTCTCTTGCTAAAATTTTCATTTATATAGCATACTTGATATTAGATTTGATTTTTGGGTGTCATTCCATTTTTTGTGGTTTTCCCCTAGCCATAGAGATATTTTCCTCATAACAGAATTGGTGACTTTACTGGGGAGATCTCATTTTTTGGTTATTGGGTGTTTTTTCTCCTTGGTTTTCTCTTTTTTTTCCTGAGTTTCTGTGTCGCTTGTTGCTTGACAACCTGTATCTTTCCTTGTATTTGAGTTTCGTGGCCTAACCCTTGCCCAGGTAGTGTCTTCCTTGAAATACGTGGGTTTTCCCTTGACAACCGTGTACATACACGTGTTTTCCTTCTTTAGGGAGCATACATATGATTATGTTCCCTAAATAGTCGTGTACACTATCTCTTGAGTCTTTTTGGATGGGTGAGTTTTGTTGGTTGTTGAGACTTCTTGGGTCCCTATTCTGACTATTAAGTTCTTACAGAGAGATAGGAAGCTGCTTTATTGGAGAATCTTTTGGGATAACTCATTTCTTGTCATTTTTCTCATTTGTTGTCCTTGCATACTGGTATGGGTAGTTTCTTCTTGGTATCCTGCTTGGATTGTCTCATTTTTCTTGCAGTAGGATCTTCCTGTGTGGTTGTTATTCAATCCTTGCATTTTATTTTCATTATATCGAAAATATAAAAATATTTGCTTTCTTTCATTTTACTTATAACATTTTCACTTTTGGATACTTTGCATTAATTTTGGAATATTAGGAAAGATTGCACTTCATTGAAATTGTAGAGATTGCATCTTGGAAACAATATTTAGAAGCATACCATCTCATTGAAAATAAAGACTAGTACTTAGCAGTTTTTTTACATATTCTTCTTTTTATATATGTTGATTCATAATACCATCAACTTCACGATCCCACCTCTTGAGTAAGTGGAAGCCATTAAAATTAATGTTGAATAATTAAAATTGATTAGAAACAATTTTATTTTTCAGGGTACACAAACAAGTGTAGGACCTAGAGCCTTGGAATAGGATTTTGTGAGTAAACTTCTCCAAGGCTATAAAACTTAACATATGTGTCTGACCAGGGAGTGGTGAAACCCATTATATAATTGGTGTCTTGAAGAGGCTCCACTCACACTAGAGTTAAGCACGAAGTCACGTGAATTTGGTTGCAGAGAGAGCCCTATAATACCTTCCTAGCATCATATATATATATTGGGGTTCTATTCATATATGGGTTCTCGCTAGTGCCCTTACCTCCTTGAGAGGAAGTGCTTTTGATATTTCAGGATTTGTTACCCTGCCCATATGGTGGATTGGAATTGCAACTTCTTTCCTTCACATTGGTTATATCATGGTGAATCTAGTTTCTCGACCTAAGTAGTTTCATATGTTGCTTGGAGGGATTATTCTGCTAGTATACTGAGTCATATAGAGACCACACAACACAAAAACTTTATGGAGGATTTCCTCTATGGGGGGATCTGACCGACTATGCTGTGAAGCCTATGGGGGTCCTTATAACTGATTCTAACACCTCCACTCTATTGTTGGAGAGTCTCAGGCCTCTCCTGGGCGAGGCATACCTACTTTAGTTTGGGAGGTCCCTTTCATCCATCATATCCTGTTTGTGTGAATTAGACTTTATCTTTATTTAAGAGCGTGCTCTCTGGTTGTTAGTCATCCTTAGGATTTTGTATTGTATCTCAGGTTCTAAGTAATCATGGAGCAAGACTAGTCTCCTCGTCAGTCTTTTCATCTTTTGAATCTACCACCATGTCTTGATGCTTTAACGAAGTTGCCTCCTAAAAGGCATGGAGTTAGTAAGCATGGTACATATATTTCCACCTCCTAGGCTCATGATCATCCTACCTTGAGTATTGAGTCAGACATGAATTTCTTGGGAATCCCTTTAACTCCTATGTCCTCTATGATTAGTGGAATCCTTATCATGTTTCTTTCTCTTCACAAGAAAATTCCTCAGTGATGATGCCCTTACAACCATTTATTAGTTAGTTGGTAGGAGGATACTATCCTATCAGATAGGGCCATGGTATATACCAGAACCCTATTTGGCCTACAACATCTCAAAAGCATTCTTTCCCAGGAGCATGGTCTCTGATGCCGCAACTAGTCATTTCAAGTCATGATGGAAGCACAAATCCAGCCACTGCAAGTCATGTTGGCATTAAGTCACTAACCTATGCAAGTCATGTTGGATACCTGAAACCAACCTTTGCTAGTCATGTTGGAGACATGTCACCATTCTCTGTAAGTCATACTAGGGTCAAACAACCATCTGCTGCAAGTCATGTTAGGGGAACAACTCTAGTCACTACTAGTCACACAGGAAAAACATCACCAACCTCTGTAAGTCATGTTGGAGATCAACTACTAGCCTCTGCAAGTCATGTTGGGATCATGTCACTAGCCATTGAAAGTCATGATGGGGCATTGATATGATCGAGAAGCCTAGACGTATAGGATGTAAGCCAAAGTTCCTTTGTAGACTTTGCAAAGGAGATCACCTAACTCATTTGTTCCCTTCTATTGCGGTAGTATGAGAAGCGCGATCCTCGTCTGGTGGCCCTTCGGGTTATGATTCATCTTTTGTTTCCCAACAATCTAATCTTTCTTTGGCTGATTTAGCGGTTGTGCCAATGCAATATTTGTCCCACACCACTCCTGTTTTAGGGAGTGATGTGTCTCTTGACCATGTTTTCTTGCATCATATTCAACCAATGATTGAAGAAGTGGTCATGCCAATGCAATATTCGGTCGATCCCACTCTTCTTTTGGAGAGTGACAAGTCTAAGGAAGTGACATTACTGATGAAATCTTCAGCCAATGCCAATATTCTTTTGGGGGGTGATGCATCTTTTTACCATGTCCTTATCATTTCTAGTTTCATTCCTTCTAAACAAGGGAGCATTCCACTCTCTCTGAGTATGCTCCCTCCAAGTCCTAGGATGGTTTCCTTTTATTGGAATGATCTTGTAGATCCTCTCCTTCCTTCTTCTGCACCCTTCTAGATAATGGGAATTCTTCGATATATTGTGGATGAAGGACCCTCTACAAGTATTTTATCTTCTTGAACTTGGAAATTTTTGGGTTCTCCCAAGCTTGTGTTAACTACTAGTGAGTTGTTGGATTTCGACAGAAGGCCTGCATGGGAGCATTGGCCTCCCACTATGGGTCCGAGTAATCTGGTGTTTCCTCTTGAGTCTGATATTGTTGTTTGTGAGACCTCAAGCCCTGGTATTTGTGGGATTTCGAGCCCTGGTTTCATGGATGTTGATTTTTTTTCAGATGAGGCTATCCTTGAAGCTATGATTTTGGATTTTCGACCTCATATTGAACTGGAAACTTTACAAGTTGATTACCAAAAACTCCCTTGGACTAGACCTAGCAATGGGCCCTACCTAGACAACTACTATGTATAAGCCACAAGGTTGTGCGATCCTCTGTACATATTGTACCTTTAGGTTTGATTGTTTTCAAGTTATGTATCCCTTAACACATGTTTTATCAGAGGTTTCTAGATTAGACTTATTAACTTCTGGGTTACTGTTTTTGGTATTATATACAAGACTTTGGAGACATTTTTCTTTGGTACATTTCCTTATGTCTATCTATTCTGACATGTCATGATCTCAAAACTAGCATATAGGTTATATTTTCCCCTCCATGCATTTTTTCATTATCCATTTCATGTATCATTTTACCTTAGGATTGACCCCACTGAGTTGCGACACAGAACCTTCTCTAGTCTTTAGAAGTGTTGTAATTTATGTGGTAGATCCTGTCTTCCATGGGTGTCCTATCTTAACTCCCCTTTGCATTTTGGCACCCATGCTCTAAGTTTTTTGTTAACACTCGAAAAATTCTTTGGGATGTATCAAGGAAAACCCCAAGGTAACTGTTTCAACCATCTTTAGATTGTATTCTGCCCTATACAATTAGAGAGGGATCTTTCAGATGTCTATTGACTGGTAATAAATCGAAGGATTAATCAATAAGAACATAGAGGTCAGATTATGTAATAGAACGAGTTTTATTTTTGTTTTAAATATATGGTGGGACAAGCAAGAGAGAAAGTATCATTGGGAAATGAATTCAAATTCTAAAATGCCATGAAGATTAACACAACTATGTATCCATGAGGGAACAGAGGAACAATAAGAACACCTTTTCAGCAATAAACAATATTCAAATGATGGAAAGATGGAGATAAGAAAATCCCATTACTAATGAGAGAATCTAATAAGGATGAATTCTCAATTGTAACTTTAGAAGAAATAATATAAAGGATGACTAAAATGAAAAGAGCACCTAAAAAAGGGTAAATTATGGACCTGCAATCATTAAAACATGACACCAACATTAACTATATGAAGGGAGAATCTATGAAGGATGAATTCTGATCATTTGCTCTTAGATATGCTGAGAAGAAAAAACATAAGTGAAATGAATTTGAACTCAGGAAAAACACACTAAAAGGGGATACCGTGATGGATATTTTCTATAAAAAAACACTCTCTGCTTATATTAAAATTCATGAGAATTTATAAAGTTTTCCATCTACAAAGGAAGGCCTCACTCCAACTAGTCGAACCCCCTTTGGTTTTCATGGCTTCTTGAATATATAAAAAATGATATGCTTATAGTTGCGAATTTGGATTCAACTATGATCCTAAAATCGGTGCTAGCAGTCGCACATAATTAGCATGAAATCTTTAATGGCTTGCTAAAAAGGAGTCAACGAGACTCATTTAATTTAAACTGTAACAACTTTGATATGGCAATAAAAAAATATATGATTTCCACTTCTGATGTTTTTTATAGATGAGCTGGTGCATTGTCGAAACATTCAAGCTGAGTTGGAGGTATTCTTAGTAATTTTGTCACTGTTGTGCAGTAAGTCTGTTGCTTCAGCCAACAAATCAATTTTTCCCTTCTTTTTAATATCCACTTGTTGAACTGGGATTTCCTCTTGATGTTGTAACTTCTTAGTTGAGGACCTTGTTAAGGGTGCATTAGTCTGAGGAATATCCTTTACCTATGGAGTCTTTAACAAAACCTGATACAACCCACTTGTTCAAAGGATGCTTTTATCGTTGGGTCTGCGTTTACCAAATTTAAACCCTGTACCTCAAACAGGATGCTCTGATTACTGGGTCTGGGATGCTATGATCACTATTTCCCTTCTTCTTACATTCTTTCTTTTTCATTCAGTAGTTGTCATGATGTCGTTATATGTCGATCCTGTCTAAATTGTAGGTGTGCAACAATAGATTTTAATAACCTTTGTGCAATGAAAATGGGAGCAGTAACCTCTGCACAACAAACGAGAACAATAACCTCTGCACAACAAATGAGAATAGTGACTTTTGCATGGTGCACAACAACAATTAGAAACATAAAAATATGTGCAACAAACAAACAACAATAGGGAACTCAGTGCAACAACGAACAACAACAAGAAACTTGACACAACAATGAACAACAACAAGAACTCTGCGCAGCAACAAACAATAGTAGGAAACTCGATGCAACAACAAGGATGGCTAGAGTTTATCTCAAATGAAGTTAAGTTGGTTATGTGAAAATAAAATTTGTTTCAGAGGCTAGCTTGAAATGGGCTCCAATAAAGGCTCTTAAACATTTATTGAAACAAATGTAGAATGCGCAGAAAAAAACAGAGTGAAAGGTTTGCGTAACAACTAGAGTTTGTGTAGTAGAGAGCTTTGGAGATTGTTGGAGAGGTTATGGACGATGCACATGTCTTAGAGGCGATGGAGAAAAACAAAAGGAGGCTGATATTCATGCTCAAATGGATAAGGGACAAAATTTTGAAAAGGGAAGTGGTTATCCATAGTCATTAATAAAAAGAAAATAGGGTAAAAAAAAGATATGGAACAATAATTGAGAAGGTACATATTTCTAATTTTATTTGTATAACATTGTTTTGGTTTTCATTTGTTGTTTGTTGGTATTGTATATTTCATGTCATTTTGAAATGGGGTTTTATTTTCCTATTCATTTTATTTCTCCCAGTGCTTTAACATCAAAGTGAAATGGAAGAAACTCAAGAAAGCAAGTAGTTGCAAGCAATACAGTATAAAAAACCCATTAATAGTCTCCAAACATGAGGTATGTTGATAATAATAATGAAATAAACACTTTTCATTTTCGTAAATTATGTACATATTGTAATATATACTCATAGTGCATCGTACTAGATAGAATAGAAATTGCATATTGAATTTGTGACACATTGGTTTAATATGTGTAAATCACCTGTTTGAGTTGTGGTTGTAGCTCGAGATAGTTTTCCCAATGCATGGAGTGGCTTCGGAGGTGGTAGCTTTGTTTGTTCCATATTTGTGTCGGCTCTCGACTTATCTCTTCTTGGATTTACTATCAAGCGGAAAAGGATAGACGTGCTTCATCATACAACCTAGAAGTTTGTTATGACACAAGGGGATCATATATAGGGATAAATGTATATGATATGACCCCAAGGGGGGGAATATATGGGCCTAAATGTACATATAATGTGTAAATATATATGTAATAGGTTCGTCCTAGTAGTAAATGGGGCCTCATGTGCAAGTGTGAATAGGTATGTATAAATATAATCTACTCATTATTGTTGGGAGGTGAATTGTGATGTATAAATGTATTTGGTTATATGGAGCAGTTCCCCTACTCTTTAAGGAGTTATTGTGTAACTTATCTATCTTGGAGTTGTGCTCCATGCTCACATTTTATACATGGTGTGTACTTCTTTTATGTTATGTTAATTTAAGCATTTGGATCATTACAAGGTCCAAGCAGTGACTAGACTGAGTTCTACAACTATAACCTAGAATGGACAAAAGGAACAATTCCTAGAATGAAGCAATCAGGTTCAACAAAGATGTTAATCCATGGCAACATGGAGAGAAAATGTTTTTTTAGAAAGATGAAGTTTCATAGGACCTTCGAAGCATAGTTCAAGAAACTCTTTGGCTAAACTAAGAATATTTTTTTCGAATTGTAGGTTGGGTCCCATTTCAAATAATTTCCTTCTCAGCTTCAACGAACATGAAAATGAGAAACCAAGGATATTTTTCACATCTCATCGATGATGGTTAACTTCTCCACATATATTGGATGACCACAAATTACCTAAGTAAGTGAAAATAATATTTTTGAGTTATGGTTGCAGCTCGAGATAGCTTTTCCAATAGGTGGAGTAGCTCTAGAGGTGGCAACTTTATTTGGTCCACATTTGTCTTGGATCTTGACCTATCTCTACTTTTATTTTCTCTAGAGTTGAGAAGGATAAACGTACTTCTTCCTGCAACATATAAATCCAAGAAATGACTAGAACAAGTTCTACAACTATAACTTGGCCTAGTTACTCGAGGAGATGAAAACGACTAGCACCGAGTTATTTCTCCAATGGCCAAGACCATGGTGATCCTTGTGTCTCGTTCAACTTGCTTGGTAACGTAGAATACATGGAAAAATAGAAATAACGGAGGGGGCAGTCCCCAGAATCAAAGAACTAGCTTCGAAAAAGGTGTTGATCCACGACGACACAAATGGAAGATATTGGATTAGGGAGTTGGCGTATCACAACAGTTTCAAAGTAAAGTTCCAACAACTATTTGGTTAGGCTAAGTATCTTGTTCTTGAACTCTAGACAGGGTCCCATTCCCAATATTTTCATTCTCAATGTCGATTGACGTGAGAATGAAACGTTGGGAGTACAAGTTATCTCCATGGACTGTGAATTATACATAATTGCATACCTATTAGAAAAAGCCATATATGTGAGGACTTTGGGATGGAACCAAAATTATTGGGATAAATGGGTGCGATGGTTGAATGGTTTTTGGTGTTGCTCAAATGGTAGGGGATGAGAGCTCTATTTGTGGAGAAAGGAGCGTTGGGAGAGAATACTATGGTCATGGAAAGCCGTATAAATAACTGAGAAGACAACAAAAAATTGGTGTCGACTTGTTCTCATTTTTAGTCCAGCTCTATGTGCTAGTTTTCTTGAGGTGATACCTTGCAGTTTAGATCTGGGTTGCTTTGATGTTGTCTCTTGTGCCAACTATTTGTCGTACTACTAATGTCCCTTCCACAAGATGGCGTCATAAATTCCTGCATCCACCATAGCTATGGGATCTGGCTGGATCAAATTACTTGATGATTTGGTGATACCAAAGGATTCCTAGCCCCAACGTGTCATCATGCTCACTAACATGTGTGTTTCTTGTAGCTTCACATTTTCGTTGATATCTGCTAAATCTGTCAACCTATCAACTTGTGATGTTTCTCTATGTGACTGTCACAGGTGTTGTCCTCATAACGAATCTGCAATTATACCTATTATGTGATTTTCTATATACCTCGTGCCCTAATATGGTACTATGCCTCATTGTCTCATGAAATTATTTAAGACTTTACAATGAATCTAACATGTATTTGTCAAAGTACAAGTTTGCTGTTGTTCGATCCATAGACTATTTTTTTGGTCTAAGTAGCCGAACAATAATCAAGACCTAGGCATATATCTATAGGATATGTACTTTTTACATAATAAATAAATAAGATCATGTGGCTATTCAATTTGAAAATTTATATGTTCAGTTGAATAAATGTAGAAATACATGGAATCGAAGCAACAAATATTGCAGACCCAAGTGCAACACGAAAAATCACATGTGAGTAAAGTATCAATGTGCAATAGCAACAATTGGAAAGGTATGCATATTAGAATGTAAATTGTGCAGTTAGCCAAAAAAAATATTGAAACTGTTGTTCTAATAGTTTATTTTGTGTATTTTATATATAACTATGCAGCTCTACAAGCCTGAACATTTTCTACACAGAGGATCTAAATAGTTAAACAAAATGACAAGGAAACGATATGCTTTTTCATACTCGACGCTTCATCGTTTATATGATAATAAATATTAATTCAAATTATATCACACTTACAATATTCTATATATCAGCTGCAGATGTTTGAGACATATGAACACCACTTAAAAACATAACTAGCACAAGACATGCAAAAGAAATCATGTTGCGTATGACACAATTGACAATTATGACGCAACTGACAAGAGAAGTAGTCAAAGATCTGGAGAAAACCTAGTGATAGTTTTGATTTATTACACATCCAACAACACAAATAGAGATGTAATTGGACGTTACCAAAATGCAAACGCAATGGGAATTTTCCGTGTTTTCTTTTATGTGCCATCAAAATATGTTTTGTGGCACTTGCTTGTCATGTTCAACACAACTTCTTGAACCAACATAGAAACATGAAGTTTCTAAATATGTAACAATAATATGATAACATGCTTTGGTTCAACAGGAAGGAAATAAAAATTTGTGAATGTGTAAAACAAATATGGACATATGTGAATATGTATGTCGATGTCAATATAATTCAATAACCTAATTCTTACTATTATTTATATGCATTTCAGATTAAAAATAGAAAACAAATTGTATCGTGATGAGTCCAATATGTATTTAATATAAAAACTTTCGATAGTTCATTGTTTGAATTTGACTAGACACGATCGATTAATGTTATTTGTACATGTTTTCTTTGGTTTGATAAGAAATGAAGATTGTGACTGTGTATGTAATTTTGCAATTTTTTTCTTTTCTCGTTACACTCACACATGTCAATATTGAATTCTACTAGAACCACTATGATTTCGTGGGAATGCAAATTTCACAATTCTTTCACAATTGCGTTTATTATGCTAGCCATAGTTGCAGATGACATTGCATAAATATTCATTATGACAATATTGAATCCTTTCACTATTACTCTTGCTACAAGCACCTCTAAATTTAGTTTTTCAAAATAAATATGTTCCAACATGGGTAGATGTTTTTTGACTAGTATCATCATGCCATGTTTATTGCAATTCGAGAGGTAATTGAAACACAAAAACTATTCATTTTGCATCGCAAGTGTCAAATATGTTTCTTGAATGCACAAAATATTAGATTGCATTTTATCATAGTCACTAGCTATGTTGTTGATATGCGCATGAAAAATACACGTGTTTAGTGAAACAAATGAAATAAAATATGACTCCAATTGCAAAGACCACCAATCATACTCTAGAGTTCAGTTTGCATCACTGCACATATCTTACATCTTAGCAATGGTATTTTGTTTAACATTGAAGTTATCCATTTTCAAAGGAATTAGAAGATACAAAGAATTTTTGCTCCTTCCATGCGAAAATGCTATATAAACCAATTCATGTTTTTGCACCCCAGCAAGATCAAATGCAACATTGTCTAGCATTAACCCCTGCAATTTGTGTATTGTATGTGCACATGGAAGTTGATCTGGGAATTTTTTTAAGGATTTTCAAATGACCTGTCATCGCTTTTGTCAATGTTGGTTTCTCTATGCGCAATATGGGTACCCAGTCAAGGAAAACATCTATGCTATATAAATAAGCCAACCTTGTGTCCTTCCAATGTCCAATATGTATATCATAGAACTTTATCTATAAAAAATCAACCTTATCTATTTTGGTGTATGCTTTGACTATTCCATCTACACCATTAACTAAAACATCCTATGAATCATAGTTACATGCATATATTTCAATGAGCATATCTAATTTCAAAACAAATTGTGAAGGAAAAGTTGTTGTATGTTCATGATGACACATATCACCACGGTCATCTTCCTCTTAATCAATTGAATTGATTAAAATTTCCTTGTCGGGCATAAGAAATAGCATAGACCTGTTATGCAATGAAACATATTTTTTTTTATAAAATAGATAAGGGGATGTTGGGTGATTTGGAGTAGGTTATATGTAATTCATGTTGATATATTCTATATCATATTTTGTTTGACCATTTTTCCACGTCCTAATCAGAATAACAATAAAATTTTCATTTTCTTGTCGCATTGTAGTGTGAAATTCATAACACTTCACACTATCTGTCCAAAATTCATATGCTATTCTTTGCATTTTCATGGTAGGGTACTCATATATTAGGGAATCATGTATGGGTCATGCTTGATAAATGTCACCACAAAATACCATATATGTGTTTCAAAAGTACTTTGTTTGTACATGTTTTAAGCTTCTTAGACGAGTATCAATCAAAAATAGGAATTGTCTTTTGACCATGGAAGATTTATCAATGAGGACAAGTTGTAGTTCCTGATATATCTTTGATAATGTGTCTAACATTTCTCTATTAAGTGGAATGAACTAGGACTTGTTGAAAGGCATTAAAAATGAAGAATGGATTATTGTTCCACATGATTGTAAGAAACTTTACTTGTATATGTGACTCTTAATCCCTTTGGTTTCAAAGGATTACTTGTCATATTTTCATCGCGTATTCATATAAGCATTTGTAAAATTAAATTTTGTGTGAAGGTTTTTCCTGTTCCAGTTCCACTAGTAAGAAACAAGTACAATGACATCTACATGTCCCTTAATTTCTTTAGCGCAAAGTCTTTGACGATTTCTTGTTGTTCTCTATTCAACATTCTTCTAAGCCTGTAATATTCATTATTTTCAAGAAAAAATGGGTGGCCTACAACTTGGAATCTAATATTAGTTGTTATTTTGCTACTTTTCACTCCAGTGCATTGCAGATCTAGTTACAAATAGTATTGTTTACAATCAATTGTGCTTGTTCCTTATTGGGTCAATGTACCATCAACGCCAAGAATATCATTTTCTACCTGTTGCATCATAGTTTCCATATCGCCTCAGGTTGGATTGACATTGTATATAAACTTAGCTTTATTGGTTTGTATTCTAGTTTCATGAAAATAATAAACAACTTCCCATGTAGGCCAATTATGATTTAATGTACTGATCTGAATTTTAGGGGGTATATGGTCTAAATTTGGATGCAAAATTCATAAATATATAAAGATAATAGATTTTCCATGTGGATCAAGGAGATGCTCACCTCCTCATTAATTAATTGGTTTAACAAGTCTCTCATATGGGTCAAAGAGAGTCCCACCTTTCCATTATTGTATTGGGCTTTATTTTCCACTACTTAGTTAGATGGGTAGTTAGATCTATTAGTATAATAATAGAGACTCATTTAATGATCTCTTTCCATTATTGTATCGGGTTTTATTTTACACTACTTAGTTAGTTGGGTAGTTATATCTACTATACTAATAATACAGACTCATTTAATGAGATCTTTTTGAATTTGTCCAATGGACCATTTTGTAATGCTATATAAAGGCCCATCAAGCCTTCTCATAATATCAAGTTACTTATTTTGGGTTCTCTCATATTTTTTTATTGTTCATTGTGAGATTAATTATCTCTGAGTGATTTACTTGTAATTAGTTTTAGAGGTGAGGCTCCTCTTTGAGCCTCACCTCCCGAGTACTTCATTTACATGTTTTTGTCCATGATTCTTTTCATGCAATATTGGCACATCTAAAATCCTCCTCTCTCAACATTCAAGCCATCCAGATCTCAGCCCCCAAGATCCAGATCAATGGTATCAGAGCGGGTATGATCTCCATAGGAAAAAGAGTTTGAAGCATGTTGCTGGTTCAAAAATTTGCAACAATCACCAACCTCCTTTTGGTACTATCGGAATCCATTTGTCGGGCCATACACTGTAAGAATCATAGTTGGTCCATAGGCACTCCAGGGCTTTTTTTTTACCCTCATATCTTCATTCACCATTACAAGGAGAACCATACATGGATTCACTACATCCATACATGGATTCACTACATTTATACATGGATCCACTACATCCATTGGTATGAAATGTTTTCAACAATTTTTTAGGGTAGCCATGATTTCCACGAAGGTTCCACAACCTCGACAACATCCCATGCTGCTCTACAAACCCTTGGAATCCTTTGTGGCCCTCTAAACTCATCCAAATCCAAAGTGGTGTTGAAACATATACAAATAATTTCAGAGGCTCTACCATAGCTCATTGGAAATATCTCTTCAATATCTCAAATGGGTATTTTGCGGAATCTCATTTGGCTTCCTTCTTTAAGATATATCATCGATTGAATCTCAACATGTATTTGGCCCAAGGAGGCTGTGTGTACCACCATCTTCAACGATATTTTTCTACCTGCTTAGGAAAACACTTAAGGAGTTCCACATGTGGATGGAAATATCTCTTCAATATCTCAAATGGGTATTTCACTGAATCTTATTTTTCTTCCTTGTTTGAGAGATATCACCAATTGAATCTCAGCATGTATTTGACCCAAGAAGGCCACATGTACCACCATATTTAACGGGTTTTTCCTCCTTGCTTAGGAAACTATAGAAGGATTTCCACATATGGATGGAAATATCTCTTCAATATGTCAAATGGGTATTTCTTGGAATTTCATTTTGTTGTCTGGTTTATGATGTATCTTTGTTTGAAGAAGCACATGTCTGTAACTAGCGTGGTTGTGTTCCCTTCAAATTCAACATGGTTTTTATCACTCCATGGGCCACCTCAAAACAATTTACATATAACAATGGAAATATATCTTCAATAGATCAAATGGGTCTTCAATGGAATTGGATTTCATCACCTATAGTAGAAGTTATGAATATATTTGCAGAATGATGTTCACAACCCCCAAAGTCATGATTTTTCCATATTATTTTTTAAATTTTGAGATTTTATTAACATTTCTATATTTTTCTACCCATGTACAATATAAATGTCAACTAGGTTATGATTCAACCACAAACCCATGGTTATGGGTCAACCACACAAAATCCTTCTCTTCATTGGGTATTTTCACGTTGTAATCATAATAGTACGATAATAGGGTTTCGCATTTTAGCATGGGTGAAATGATGGGGACCATCATTTTCTAAGGGGGGGGGAATGATTTGAATTTTAGGGGGTATATGTTCTAAATTCAGATGCAAAGTCATAAATCTATAAATCTAATAGATTGTCCATGTGGATCAAGGAGATGCCCACCTCCTCATTAATTAATAGGGTCAACAGGTTGTCCATATGGTTCAAAGAGAGTCCCACCTCTCTATTATCGTATTGGCTTTTATTTTCCACTACTTAGTTAGTTGGACATCAGATATATTATTATAATAATAGAGAATAATTTAATGATCTCTTTCCATTATTGTATCGGGTTTTATTTTCCACTACTTAGCTAGTTGGGTAGTTAGATCTATTATACTAATAATAGAGACTCATTTAATGAGATATTTTTGACTTTGTCCAATGGAACATTTTGTAATGCTATATAAAGGCCTAAAAATCCTTCTCATAATATCAAGCTACTCATTTTGGATTCTCTCATATTTTTTTATTGTTCATTGTGAGAGTAATTAGCTCTGAGTCATTTACTGGCAATTAGTTTTAGAGGTGAGGCTCATCTTTGATCCTCACCTCCCGAGTGCTTCATTTACATGTTTTTATCCATGCTTCTTTTCATGCAATATTGGCATGTATAAGATCCTCCTCTCATGGAATTCAAGCCATCCAGATCTCATCCCCTGATATCCAAATCATGTACATTCATTTTTTTGAACGGGACATACAACAATAGTTTCTCTCTCCAAAAAATTTCATAATCAATGTAATTGTTATATTTGATGAATCATATCTCATTTGGTTTTTCCCTTTTAGATATGTGTGTACCATAATTTTTGTATATGGAGACAAATTCAACAAGACAAATATTCTTAATGATAGTAATCAATAATAGAGTTGTACATCACATCTTCTGAGTCATTAGGTTATTTTTTCAATAAAAATGTTGGATTAAGGACATATGTGCATTGATATATTGGATATGTGTTTATAAAGATACACACTCTTGAACTACTATTTAGTGGCATAGAAAGCACAATATGGACTACTTGTTGCAGATACATTTTTTGAAGATTCAACATTTTATTTCCAAGCGTATGTGTCATTTGCATAGCATCAATTCTAATTTTTCCATGTTCTTTGTGTATCCTTCTAAATAAATTTGTCATATATTTGTTAAATTTAGTCATATATGAACAAAAATGTGATGTTGTCGCATATTCATTCAGAACAAATTGTGCATCTATGTTTTCATTCCAAAAATTTAGCATGCCTTTTGCAAAGTTTTTGTTCCAAATATGTGAAGGTTTTCATTTCAGGATGTAAGAAACCCAACCCCCTAAGTACATTTTTAAGGGAAAGGATATTAAATTTTCACTTTTCCTCAACCATATCAAAGAATCATCTAGAGGCCACCATCGTCTTCTGCTTGTCAATATATTTCCAACAACTCTCACCATGCTCAAAACTGAGCTATGGATTAGAAGTTACAACCTCCTAAAGTTTTCGAACTTTTATTTATTCAGTCAATCTTAGTTCCACGTGGCAACCATGTGGTTCCCCATCACTCATTCCATCCACCATGACACTGATGTGGCATCTACCACTTGTCTGATTTGACTCCTAGTTTGATGGTTTGTATCACTTAAGATATTTTCTTCTTCATCGAAGTCTTCCCATCGTGGTTAGCATATTTATAGCCCATAATATACTCAGACAAACTTCCTCTAACCACACACTATGAAAGATATATCCTACATATCCAAGGCCCCTCGAGGTTGGGACATTAACGAATCTGATTAATTTGGAGTCACCAGTTTGCATGATGGTTAATGTCAATTCTTATGCCCCTTCTGCGCTTAGATTATGTGGGGCCCTTGAATATCTACAACATATATTGAATATCGCGTGTTCTCCAACCTACGAGTCAAATATCCTCTCAGATTTATTCATGTCAAAATCCTCCAGCAATCCCTACACTCTGACACCCCAATGGTAGTAACCCCCAAAATGGGGGGGACATGTCCACTCGTCTGCCACCTTGGTCATTATTTCCATCGTGTACTTGTCTCTTGATGTGACATGTGGAACTCACATCACATGACACATGGACCCACCCCAACATGCCACATCACCATAGAGTACAATGACTCACCCAACCAAGTGCTAACACCTAGCCATTCCTAATAATCTTATTAGATTAATGAATTCCATAATACATCAAAATACCAATGTTAATATGTTAATTAACACTTATTAATGTTAATTAAACCTCATTTAATTTAAAATACCAAGCATTATTCCATTTGACTTATTTGAGTTTATCAGTCCGGTAACATCGAGAAACTACTCTTTCTTTGACCTCGGGAACTCCATGTCCCAAAAAGGTTTTTTGGTGTTAATTTAAATACCACTCCTATAATGATTATCTTATGATATAATAAAATTGGTCATCTGACACTTATGTTTTTTAACCTTGTTTTAGTATATATAAATTACTGACCCCCGGACTATAAATTTCCAGGCAAACCCTCACACTCAGACCCCCAAATCTTGACATCCCAGCATCCCAAAATTTCCACGTACACACACACACACACACAAACACACACTATGTTAGGGTTTTGACCCCAAAATCTTCTCACTCAAATCATGTGCTCCCTTCTCTTTTCTCTGATGACCAAGCTCTAAAAGAGAAGTGGATATTACTGTTTAATATTATAATTACCTTAGTCCATCGTACTCTGATCAATTCATTCCCTTCTCTTTTCTCCGATTCCCAGGCTCCAAAATGGATTGGATTTAATGTTTAATATTATAATGTTGAATTTTATAACTACATTATGCCATCACTCTTTGATCATTTGTTCCCTTCTCTTTTCTTCGAGGGCCAAGCTCTGAAAGGGACTTGATATTAATATTTAATATTGTAATATTTAGCATGTATAATACTAAATTCCATCGTACTCCAAACAATCATCCCCTTCTCTGTTCTCTTTACAACCCAACTCCGAAAAAGGGAAGTGTTTAATATAATAAAATATACAAATAACCTTGTTATACACAGGCCATCGCACTTAGAGCTATTTGCACTCAAATCATGCGTTCCCACCCCTTTGTTCCGACAACCAGACTCCGTAAAATGTTTTTTTCTATTAATATTTATACGTTAAAAAAAGGATTTATATTTTTCCAAGCCTTAAAATTTAATGATAATAAAAATACATTGCCAGGAACTCCTCCAGAAGTGTAGAGCCTCCTTTGTGTATGGAAAGATTATTAAAATTGGGAAAATTTGGCAAAGTTTATTTCTTTGCACAAAAGGGGGAAATAATTTCAAGCTTCGCATTTCTCACGCAAAGCATACCTATGTAAACTCATGTAAAGAAACTATGTAATTCCTGGTAAAAATTATTTTCTTACCAAATTCTAATGAAACTTAATTAATCACAATGCTTCAAATTCATTTTATTTCAAATTAATAAATTGGGTTTTTATTTCTCATTCCTTACTTATTATTAAATTTTGGAATATTTTTCCTCTCTTCAATATCTGAGCTATTCTCCTAAGACCCAAACATAGATCTAATATCTTCTAAATTTCTAGTATAAAATCTTCAGGAAGACTTAGAAAAAAACATTCTTATCCAGAAATCAAACCTCTTTCCTTTTCAGATGTCCTGTGGAGATTCTAACTATTCATCCATCACCATTAATACATGAATTATATTGTGATCATTTAATCAGCCACAACCTTCACTCATAGCACTCCTTTATCAAAACAAATGAAGTCAATAAGTAAGGTTATTAACCAAATAAGATCCAGCTATAACATTTGCATAATTACATGTAAATTTCTCAGGCCTCTTAAACATAGAATAGGATTTACACTACTATGAAAAACATTCAATAAATATTTTTGAACTTAAAATTGCAGATATTTGGAAAAGATAAACTTATCTAAAATATGGAAAGATTTGTAGTTGTTGAAGGGTGTACCAATTTCTACCCAACCATAGGCACAACTGTTCCTAGTGTTTTCACATCTATCCACCCCCTAACCAGAGTATGATTCCATGAGAGAGAGTTCTTCTTTTGCTCAACAACCAACACAAGTTGAAGGTTACTCTCCTTGTCCCACAAAAACTTGGCAGTCCATTCTTCAATCCACCAAGCAAGGGGGGCTGTTGTGATTTATCACTCAATCACTGAAATTCTCTACAACCTTGTTTATCCTCATGATTAGAAGATAATGTTCAATAGTTCTTGTACCCAAAACAATATATTTTCTCAGATCTCTTCAGAACCAGAGAGATTCACACACTATTTTCCTTCATAGTTGGTCCTCAGACCCATTCGTGTGCATCCTCTTCCCTCTTCCCATGATTTTCCTCTTTTTATTTCCTTCTACATCACAATTTCATGGGCCAACTCCTTGAATTCATGTGTCAAATCAAAAACTTTTGAATGGGTACTCTTCCCATTCTCTCATTGATTTATGAGAAGGACTTTCCAACCACCATCTTGACTGGTAATTGAATCCTTTTGGATAGAGGATTGTTCTGGGTCTGAGACTTTTTATATCCAGAAGAGTACTGGCCTAGTAGGGGTCATCTCAACCATTATTGTTTCCTCTCAACATTCCCTCTCATGGTATCATAATCTGTATTGGAAACACCTTCAACAGTTATTCAATGATTTTCATTTTATTTAATAACATAAATATTTACATAACCTTATTTAGCAAAGGTTCATCATTTCCCAAAATCCACACATAACCGATTTGTCCATAGTCTCTTAGAAAAATTATAATTATATTTGCAATTGGGGGAAACAAGGGTATTACATAGGGATATTGTTAGTTGTTTTAGTGTGCACTATATTAGGAGCAAGTAATCATTCTCTACTATTCCCATTTCCATCAAAAAGTCTTCAAAAGTAATTAAATTGTCATAGTTTTTTTGGTCTAGTGATGAAAACAATAAATTTGAATTTTCATCAACAACTTTGTGTGGTAACACAATCGATTCAACAATCATTGTCATTCTCATTGGTGGCATAAGTAATTTGTATCTACAATGTGATTTCTTTCATTTCGTACAACTTCTTGTATGGAAATTCTTGTGCAATTTGGCAAGATCATGATGCAGATGCTCTGTGTCACATGTTATGTACTTGTATAAGAATGTTGCAATTTTTTAATCATTGTCCTTTCCATATATGGGTACATATTCTATCTACAACAATAGATGTTCATGCTCACTTCCTCTATTCTAAAAATTTGTCACAAAGTAATTGTTTGATACTTTCCTAAAAAATATTTCATCATGACATATCAATTGCTTCAAAGCATTGATTCTATGTCTATAGTAGCAAGTACAAGTAACTAAGTACTTTCTTATTAGGTAATCAATGTCCTTGTCTTCTAGTGTTTGAAAGTTCTTTTCATTTCTTCTATTCATATACAAATATATCAATTCACACACGAATTCATGCCACTGATGCTTTGCACTCGTGAATGTGACTAAAAAGGTTGGAGGCCCCAACTATCGTATCATTGAAAATACGTTTTTCTTAATATGTTGGAAGTAATCACGAGAAATGCAAATATATTTGAAAACTATGTATCCAATATCAAATTTAAGTGTCTTTTCCAAATTTGGTTTGTACTTCACATCTTTTGCCAGTAAATTTATTTCTTTTAATTGTCCCTTTATTATTTGTATCCACACCAAGGAAAGCACTTTGTCTATTATTGTTCACACCATTTTGAAGAACAAATTTGTAGTGTGATACAAGAAATCGGCACTAGCATGTAGCAGTTCCCATTTCACAATTTTTTGATAGCTAAATCTCTTTACAATGTCATCAACACATGCATTCCCATAGAAAAGGGTTGGAAAGTTCATCTCTTCTCCATATATTTCCATGGATATTCCAAGTGGGCGTTTCCCTTCAACAGTTGCAATTTCAATGATCGTGTCTTGCAAATCATGGATGTATTGCGAGTATATGAACCCATGCACAAACATTTCACTAGGTTTCTCACTATTCGATTCTATTTCCATATCACTCTCAGAGTCATAATTTGTCTTTTCTATGCATTTTTTACTATTTTGTTCAAGAATATTAGTCCATTCTTTGTTTATAATGATGTTTCTAGACTTGTATAAAACTATGGAACATAATACTTTTAATTATTTCATGACAATGTTTACATGAAGTCTTCCCATCTGATATGCATTTTTTTATTGCAATTAGCTTTTCAATGCAATTGCAATTGTCATTGTTTCATCCAAGGATTGTGACAATGATTTTTGGAAAATATCCATATGAACATGCACCTTGTTGATGATGGATCTTGTCAACCCCATTTGCAATTTTTTGTAGCCCCATTGTCTAATTTGTGCAAATGCAATTCTTAGTGACACAAGTCTCTCCTCAAGTTCTAATAGTGTACTTGCAATTGGTAATGACATGTTGCATCTTATCTAGTCTGGTTTTACAAAGCATGGAAAATTCCCATTTTCAACTGCTCTTTTGTAGCTAATACATATCTTCTCAGAATAGAATGTTTTGTCTTATGCACTCAAGTTCACATATTATTTCTTCAATTCCTTCTTCAATCATTTAATGTTCTTTGAAAAATGAAACTATTCACAAATTGCACATGTGTTTCTAGGTGTGTCTTGGATGTGTTTCACATAGGGTCGACGCGCTTGTTTCTTTTTTACATCAATATGCTCACCACATGAACATCCACTTTTTATTTTTTGTCCAGGTTTCATGGACTATATTTTTTTTAAATTCACATATGCTACTCTTGATATTTTACTGCCACGCCTTGTTGCATTGATTAAACTTCCATCTTCTCCATGTACATTCCTTTTCACCCCTTGCTGGGTGATCCAAATTTAGGAGTGGAACAAACTGATTAACTTACTGAATATAATAAAAATAGAGATATGAAGAATAACATGGATACCCAATGAACAATATCTTCTATTGAATAATGAAATAGGTTGAAACTGTTAGAAAAATAGGACTGCGGAGCAATAAAATAAAACAAATGCGGAAATAAAACACAGAATATACACAATACAAGAGAGACACAGATTTACGTGGTTCGCCCAGTGTGGGCTATGTCCACCAGAGAAATTGCCAGGTCCTTTCTTTATTATTATCCAACAAAATGAAGGGATACAACCTACAACAAAAACCCGTTGTAACTTCCTCTTCTTTCTCTCAGAGTCTCCTCTCTCAGAATACAATACTTGCCAACCTGCATAGCCACAATAAATTTCCCTCATAAAAGAGGGTTGCCTTCTAGGGTAAAAAACCCTAACATAATCTCTATCGTTAGATCTGTGACCTTATAATGAACGGTCCAGATTTACAATGAAATTACAATATACTTTTACAAGGCAATTTTTGCTTTGGGGGCTTCACCCCCGAACCCCCATTGGGGGACACTGCCCCTGAACCCCTACTGGGGGCCCGCTTGCCCCCAGACCCCCCAACCGGGGGGATAGCCCCCCCGGACCCCGCAGAGGGGGTACCCCCCCTCTGTACTCTCCCGTGTGGAAGAGTGTACATACATCTGGGGTGTAAATACTTCATGGGGTATAAACATGGATGAAAGTAAAGGACCTCTAAATCAAGAAGATAATCAAGCTCCACAACCAACAATCTCCCACTTGGAGACTGATCTCAACAACTCCACCGCTGTTGTATATTCTAGACTCTGAACCTTCTTGGACCTGGAAAATTTATCATCTTCATCTTAATTCTTGAAGACCAACTGAAACTGAGCAAGAACTCAGTTTCTCCCTAGTTATTCCCTTTGTTAACATGTCTGCTGGATTCTGGCTAGTGTGTATGTTTTCCAGCTTCAATTGTCCATCTTCCAAGGCGAATTGTATGAAGTGGTACCTAAACTGTATATGCTTAGTCTTCGAATGGAAGGTTGAGTTATTTGCAAGGTGAATGGCACTCTGACTATCACAGTACAACCTGTTGTTCTCCTACTTCTTTCCCAATTCCTCCATAAACCTTTGTAACCAAATCATCTCTTTACTAGCCTCTGTAGCAGCAACATACTCTGTCTCTATTGTTGAAAGTGCAACAACCTTTTGCAGTTCCGAAATCCAACTTACTGTTGTTCCACATATAGTAAAAATATACCCTGTGGTGCTCCTCCTGTTGTCTTTATCACCTGCCATATCTGAATAAACATATCCCTGTAGAAAAGTGTTTGAACCTCCAAAACACAATGCATGTGTAGTAGTACCTCTCAAATACCTGAGAATCCACTTTACTGCCTCCCAATGTTCTTTACCTGGATTTTTCATATACCTTCTCACAACTCCCACTGCATGTGCAATATTTGGTCTTGTGCAAACCATTGCATGCATCAAGCTGCTAACTGCTGATGAATATGGGACCCTAGACATGTATTCTATCTCCTCCCGTGTCTTGCGACACATTTCCTTAGTTAATTTGAAATGGCTGTCCAAAGGTGTACTAATTGGTTTTGCATTCTACATTCTAAACCTCTCCAACACCTTCTCTGTGTACTCACCCCGAGACAATGTCAATTTGTGATTTTTCCTGTCTCTTGTTATTCTCATACCAAGGCTTTTCTTTGCAGCACCCAAATCCTTCATCGCAAATGAATTAGCTAATTTGTTCTTGAGCACATTTATGTCCTGCATATTAGACTCTGCAACAAGCATCTCATCTACATACAATAGCAAGATAATATAGCTTCCATTTTCTAGCCTTTTAAAATAAACACAATGATCAGAATGACATCTATGATAACCCTCTTCTGTCATAAACCTGTCAAACTTCAGACACCACTACCTTGGAGCTTGCTTTAGGCCATATAAGCTCTTCTTCAACCTGCATACCAAATTCTCCTTCCCTTTGACCTCATAACCCTGTGGTTGCTGCATATAAATCTCTTCCTCCAAATCCCTATGGAGAAAAGTTGTTTTTACATCTAACTATTCAAGGTGTGAATCTTCTACTACCACAAGACTTAAAATAGTCCTAATTGAAGTCATTTTAACAACAGGAGAAAATATTTCATCAAAATCTATACCTTTCTTTTGTGCAAACCCCTTTACAACAAGTCTAGCCTTGTACCTCTTTTCTCCTCCA
>ML783196.1:498087-510337 GCA_009831015.1 Picea engelmannii | reverse complement strand
ATGACCAAGCCATTCCAACTTTCTGGCAATGAGCACAAGATTAGAAGAGCCCTAACCTCATCATCAAAGTCCACTTTTACAGAACTTAGTTGATTAGTAACCGTATTAAATTCATTTAAATGATCTCCAACAGACCCACCTTCCGACATCTTCATATTATATAATCTCTTCATTAGAAATACCTTATTGGATGTCGAGGATTTTTCATACAATTTGTCCAACGCATCCATCAAACCCTTCATTGTCTTTTCTTTCGAGATATTGAAAGCCACCGACACTTCCAGGCTCAGCCGTATCATTCCTAGAGCCTTTCTATCAAGAATCTCCCATTCTTCGCCCTTCATGGCTGCCAGCTTCTTTTCTACTCCACTCAATGGTAGGAATAGATCCTTCTGATATAAATAATCTTCCATATGCATCTTCCATAACTGGTAGTTTTGGCCGTTAAATTTCTCGACCCTAAACTTTCCATCTTTCGAAATTGCTCCCACTCGAACTAGGAACCCTCTTTTCCTGAGAGTTACCTTACGCTCTGATACTAGTTGTTAGAAAAACAGGACCGCAGAGCAATAAAATAAAACAAATGTGGAAATAAAACACAGAAGATACACAATACAAGAGAGACACAGATTTACCTGGTTCACCCAGTGTGGGCTACGTCCACCAGAGAAATTTCCAGGTCCTTTCTTTATTATTATCCAACAAAATGAAGGGATACAACCTACAGCAAAAACCCACTGTAACTTCCTCTTCTTTCTCTCACAGTATCCTCTCTCAGAATACAATACTTGCCAACCTGCATAGTTGCAATACATTTCCCTCATAAAAGAGGGTTTCCTTCTAGGGAAAAAAACCCTAACATAATCTCTATCGTTAGATCTGCGACCTTATAATGAACGATCCATATTTACAAGGAAATTACAATATACTTTTACAAGGAAATTTTTGCTTCGGGGGCTTCACCTCCGAACCCCCATCGGGGGTCATTGCCCCTAAACCCCCGCTGGGGGCCCGCTTGCCCCCAAACCTCCCAGCTGGGGGGATAGCCTCCCCGGACCCTGTAGAGGGGGTACCCCCCCTCTACACTCCCCCACGTGGAAGAGTGTACATACTTATGGGGTGTAAATACTTCATGGGGTATAAACACGAATGAAAGTAAAAGACCTCTAAATCAAGAAGATAATGAGGCTCCACAACCAACAGAAACTGTAAAAATGTATAACTAAAACACTTGCTCGAATGGTGGTATCTATCTATGAGAAGAGATGTGCCTACTATATGCATTCGTATGAGAAAAATGGATTAAAATGAGGCTCTAGAAGCCTTTTTTATATTACTCATGAATTCCAAAACCCTAGACATCCAAAAACCTAACCCTAAAAGGTGAAACACCAAAATTCATGTGGGCCCCTATAGGTAAGTTGGTGTAAGTTGGTCCTCAACTTTTGAGGGTCATAAACTTTTCATAAGACCTCCTTTTTAGGCACATGATAGCCCATTGGAAAGGTCTTTTAAAGAACTACACATTCCTCCATCAAACTCTCACTCCGTCTACAGTTTGAATGTGGTGAGCCAAAAAAAATAGGGCCCCAAAACAACCTTGGAAGTACAACAAGATGTGTTGACATGAAAACATACAAAATAATCCATTTGAATTAGGAGAGAGGCCACCAATATCCACTTAGAGGATGTGTGGGGCTTCAGACAACCCCATAAGTGTAGAACCCACAACTACAAAGTAGTATAGAGGAACATGTTGAACAAAAAAAGACAAGAGGAGCTAGTTGGAATAGGTGGGTGGCCACCAATATCCACTTGGATCAATCCTCCCCCCTTAGGAAGCAATGGTCTCCATTGCGTTGAGTTCCCCCATCAGGTGAGAAAACTTTTGCTGGATTTGGCCTCGTGTGAACCAATTTCCTTGGTGTAGGGGTTTCCCTACCTTGACAACTCAAAAAATTTGGATCCTCTGTTAATGAGTGCTCTTGACCTGTGTGTCCACTATCTGATTAGTGGATTCTTGTTCCATGCAGTCATGGTTGAGCTCTGTGAGTTTCAGTTGTTCTGCGATCTCTGAGGTGTCCAATAATGGTGGAAAATATGGTCGAAAGAGATCCACATTGAACATTGGGTGTAGGCCAAGTAAGGGTGGAGTGTTTAGCACAAAATCATTGCTACTCACAGCCTTGGTTATAGTGTAAGGTCCATCGAGAAGCGAGTGGAGCTTTCGATGGGGCTTGGTGAGATGCTCCTTCTGCAAATGTAACCATACTTTGTCTCCCACCTGAAACTGGTGTGGTACCCTGTGTTGATCATGGTGCTTCTTGTACTTAGCATTGGATTTCTACAAAATCTCCTGGACCTGTTGGCGGATGTGTTGAATCTGCTGAATAAATCTGGTGGCTTTGTCGATCGTAGACTGATCATGGGAACAATTTGTCTATGTGGTGGAAAGAGGAAGTGCAACATCAATGGGTCCCAAGGGTTGGAATCCTAGACCCACCTGAAATGGGCTATGGTCAATGGAGCTATGGAGAGCCCTATTGTAACTGTGTTGAACATAGGGGAGACTATCATCCCATGTACGGGGATGCTTAGAATTGTACATGTGTAGGATGTGCATAATCATCCAATTGACGACCTCTATTTGGCCATCTTTTTTGGGGTGAAAAGAAATGGATTTGGTGAGCTTGGTGTCCAAAAGTGACCAAATACTCAACCAAAATTTGTTGAGGAACCTATTGTCTCAGTCAAAAATGATGGTCTGTGGTATTCCAAAGTGGGCCCAAACGCGTTTGAAGAAGAGCTTGGAAGTATCTTTCGATGTGATATTCTTCTTGCAGGTTGTGAGGATGGCCATCTTCGAAAACCGATCAAAGACCATAAATACACAATCATTTCCTTGCTTGGTGGATGGAAGGCCCGACATATAATCCATTAAGATGGATTCCCAAGGATTCTCGGGAGTAGCAAGAGGGGTGTATAAGCCTTGACTCTTGATGGTTGGCTTGGAAATGGCACAGAAAATGCAATATCTGATATACCTGCTGACGTCTTGTAGAAGTTTTGGCCAATAAAAATGTTTCTGAAGAACAGACACAATTTTCTCCATGCCAAAAATGTCCTGACATCCGATTGTAGTGGGTTTCCTAAACCAGCTTTGTTGAAATTAATAAGATAACTGAGAGGGGGGGTGAATTAGTTGTTACCGTGCTTAAACAATTTATGACTTATTCAAATAATTTTTAATCTCTCCCAAGTGACCATTAACATTATTCAAGATATGAACAATATAAATAATGAACATCAGTCACACATAAGATATACACAGAGACAAATTTTCACGAGGAAACCCATAAAGGGAGAAAACCTCTTCTTCTTTGAATGATAGGTAGTATTTTAAGTTCTGTGCATCATTTATCTTTGAGCACCAACTCAATATGAGGCTACTGCCTCTGTTTTACAAGCTCCAACTTGTTGAGAGCACCAACTCTCTAGTTTCTCTAGCACCCACTAGAAGGAAGCACCAACTCCTTGAGTGTTCCAGCACCGACTGGATGGAAGAAACTACTTCCACTTGTACAAGCACCAACTTGCATATAGAAAACTCTATGTTTTCTCGAGCACCACCCTACCACCCTATTTTTCTAACCACAACTAGATGGAAGATACAACTTCCAATATTCAAGCACCAACTTGAATATCAGAGGAACACAATCCTCCCTAGCACCACCCAACTTCCCTGATTATTAATAAATGAATGAATAACCATCAGTATAGATATATCAATTCTTACCACTTCTCCTCTGTTCTGCAATTCTTCTCTGCTTCATTATCCTTTTGCTTTGTTCATCTTAAGTTTATCATTTCTGAGTTTGATCTCACACTGTGCATTCTATGATTTTCCTTTCTCCCAGTTTACTTCATTTTTCAGTCAGAACAGTTAACCGTACATAGTCGTTGCATCTCTTTTTATCGAGACCAACCTCTTTAGTTACACCTCGAATCTCCTTCAAAAAAAATGCCTCAACAGCTAAATCTCCAACCATTCAAGAATCATGATTCAGTTTAACTAACTGAATCGTAACTAAATAGTTAATCATGAAGATAAACAATATCCCTTCGATCATATTTCCAATTCACCAACACCGTTGGAGTACATCCTCATGATCTCACATTTATCCCATGTGCCCACTGGCTGTGACCAGAGGCTAATCAGAAAGTGATTTCACATTTCGCATTTTGGATATCTTGTGGTGAGGCTTCTCGAATTTCCATGTTGCAATATCTGAAAAATAAATTCACGTGCCCACGGTTGTGACCAAGCACTTATCCATAAAGTTCTTTTGTGACTCATGATTTTGGGAATCCTATGATGAGGCATATCGACTCTCCATGTCGTGATCGCTGAAATAGAGCTTGGTTGCACTAGCTCCTCCCTCCAACTCTCAACAATGTGACCATGCGTTATGAACACTCTCCAATGAAATGAGCGCTTCATAATCTAGAAGGATAGAGATCCTTCTTCCTTTGACTTGCTAGTCAGTGAAAATTTGACCTCTTGCCACATGTAATCTACATCCAATGGTCCACGACCCTCGGTCCAAGGGCTTAGATCAATCCTCGATTCGATGGCCTAGATCATTTCGGGATATCTCATATTGCAAGTTCAAGGGGTTAGAGCACCACCTTCCTTTGGATTTCTTGATCTGCGAAACTCTGAAATAGAGACTTTATCATGCTTTGATCTTTTTCCACGTATCTTCTTTGATAATGGATGGTCCCCCTACTTTTGAGACTTTGTAAAATCGCTTCCCCTTGCACTTAAAGATCGTGCTCCTTCTTCTAGATCTGATGATGGTCAGTCTTTGTGCTCAAATCTGACGGCCATTAGGAATTCAGGATGGGTGATCCAACGATCATTGTTTCTCCTCCTCCTAAGCTTACACTTCTGATATTGCCATGCCATCATCGCTACACTGCTGGTCTTGCCACTTTCTCTTTTTCATCATCGTTGGGTTGAGCTTGCCATCAATGACAAACAAATACTATGCCTTATGTCCGTAATAAATATGTCGACAATCTCCCCGTTTAGCATTGATGGCAACCTTGAAGAACCTGAACACTACTCTTCCTAGACATACAACCATACCACTGTAGCATCCCTACCACACTATAGCATTTTTACGATTACCACACTTTCTCCCCCTTTGACATTAGTGTCAAAGACGAAATACGCTCCCCTTGAGTTGTTGTGGTACATACTCCCCCTGTCAACTATGAGCAACTTAGAAATACAACAGATATTCAATAAGTACTCCCCCTGACCAGGTGAATAGATTAGACGAAAGAAGTTATAACCCTCAACTTCTGACGAAGATATCCAAAAGGGGTTGCTTCTAACGATTTCGTAAACATATCAACTATCTGTTTTGTGGAAGGAATATAATTCAGCTGAACAACTCTGTTTGTAACTTGTTCTATGAGAAAATGGTATTTTATTGGGATATTCTTAGTCTTGGAATGAAGAATAGGATTCTTGGAGACACTAATGGCACTCGTGTTATCACAGTGAATTGTAATCGAATCAATATAACTTACCTTCAAATCTGCAAGAGTTTGGATCATCCATAAAATTTAAGTGTAGAAAGTAGCAACAACAATGTACTCTGCCTCTATAGTTGATAAGGAAATAGATCCCTGCTTCTTACTAATCCATGCTACCAACGAGTCACCCAGGAAGAATGCACCTCCACTGGTGCTCTTTCTCTCATCCACACAATTTTCCCAATCAACATCTGAATAAGTAGTTAATTGAATATTTTAATTTATAGGATACCACAGACCATAGGTCATTGTTCCCTTCAGGTATTTGAATATCCCTTTTACATCTACTAAATGACTTTGTTTAGGAGTAGACTGATAACGACCTGCCATTCCAACAACTTGCATTATATCAGGATGGGATGATGTGATGTACATAAGACTTCCTATCATTGAGCGATATGTCCTTTGATCAACATTAGGTGAACTATCATCTTTACTAAGCTTGCAACCAACCACCATAGGTGTACTAACAGGAGAATAATCCTCCATCTGAAATTTCTTCAACATCTCTTTCAAATATTTTTCTGGAGAGATAAATATTTCTGCAGAACTCTGAAATATTTGTAAACCAAGAAAGTATGACAGTTCTTCTATCATGGACATCTCAAACTCTGTTTTCATAGATTTAGCAAATCACTGAACAAAGGATTCATTAGTACAACAAAAAATAATATCATCTACATAAACCAAAACAACTAGTAAATTATCACCTTCAGACTTAATGTAGAGATTGTTGTCAACAATACCTTTCTTGAACCCTTTGTCTTGTAAAATTTTGTCCATTCTATAATACCAAGCTCGTGGTGCTTGTTTCAGTCCATATAAGGCCTTGTTTATCTTGCAAACATAATCAAGATTATCTGTCAATGAGAATTCTTCAGGTTGCACCATATATACTTCTTCCTCTTGATCTCCATTAAGAAATGTTGACTTAACATCCATCTGATACACTTTAAAGTTCTTATGACATGAATATGAAAGAACATTATGATGGCTTCCAATCTTGCCACTAGTAAAAAAGTTTCATCAAAATCATGACCTTCAACTTGTGCATACCCTTTATAGACCAATCTAGCTTTATTTCTAACAACTTGTCCTTTTTCATTCATTTTATTCTTGAACACCCGTTTGGAACCTATTACATTCTTATCTTTGGGTCTAGGAACAAGCTCCCAAGTATTGATCTTATTAATGTGATCAAGTTCTTCATTCATAGATGTAATCCAATCATCGTGGTTGTTGGCTTCATCAAAACTTTTAGGTTCAATCATAGATAGAAGAACAATCTGAGATTGTTTTGAGTCTTTAACTATTTTTCCTTCTTGTCTAAACTCCTTTACTTATATCTACGATTATCTGATTTTCAGGATGATTCTTTTTAACAATTATGAGGGGAGGTTTTGTTTCTTTCTGCTGATTTGTGTCTGACTGAGTATTTGTATCTTCATCTGACTCGGATTATTCTTTTTATGATCCTTGGACCTATTCATTTTTGTCTTCAACTATATCTTTTGTGCTTGGTTCAACACTACTTATATTTTGTACCGGGATTTCTTCATCAACTTTTATGTCGATACAATCAACCAATTTATGCATCCTCTTATTGTAGCATATGTATCCTTTACTATTTGTAGAATAACCTAAGAATATACCTTCATCAACCCTGTCATCATATTTTCCAATATTTTCATCATTATTCTTGATATAACATTTACTCCCAAAGACTTTAAAATGCTTGATTGAAGTAGGTCTTCCAAACCATAATTCATAAGGAGTCTTGTCATTGTGTGGCCCGAGATGAGCTTTGTTCAGGATATGAACAATTGTATGTATTGCTTCCACCCAATATGTCTGAGAAATATTATTTTCATTCATCATTGATCTTGCCATCTGCTGAATTGATCTATTCTACCTTTCAACTACTCCATTTTGTTGTGGAGTCCTTGGAATAGCGTATTCTCGTTTGATTCCATGTCTATCACAAAACTCTTTGAAGTTCGATGAACTAAAATCTCCTCCTCTATAAGACCTTACTTCCTTCAATCTTTTTCCTATTTGATTCTCAGTCAGAGCCTTAAACACTTTGAATTTTTCAAATGCTTCAGATTTTTCCTTCAAAAAGGAAACCCATGTTAGTCTAGAATAATCATCATTGATCAACATAAAATAGTTTTCTTTTCATGTACCTTATTTCCTTGATGGTCCACATAAATCCATATGTACTAACTGGAGTGGTTTTTCTGTTGAAGGAAAGTTTTAGATTTGAACTGTGTCCGAGTAATCTTTCCTATTTGGCAAGGTTTACAAACAGAATCATATGTCTTTGATATCTTTGGAAGATCTTTTACTGCCCCATTGTTTCTAAGCTTGATTATATGATCAAAATTTAGGTGTCCAAGTCTTCTATGCCATAGCCAACTTTCATCATATTTTCTTAAGTGGCATTCTTCTTTTTCTTCTTTCAACACATATACATTGTTTTATGTTCTTATCCCTTTTGCAACCAACTGTCCTGAATTCACAGACTTTATTTTACAATCTTTAGAAGTAAAAAAAACTTCACATCCTCGGTCACAGACTTGACAGACACTGACCATATTATGTTTCAGACCATCTACAAATAAAACATCTTGAGCTTTTCCTTTTCCATTACTCAAACTTACCATTCCTTTACCTTTTATTTTTCCTGGTCCATCGTTTCCAAAAGTTACATTTCCTGATTTGTTTTCACTTAGAGTTAGAAACTTACTTTTTTCTCCAGTCATATGTTTGGAACATCCACTATCAATATACCAGGGATTATTTTGTCTTTGGGTTGATAACACTAATCCACACTGGTCATCTTCTTTCTTCTTCCAAAACTTGAAATTTTCAGCAACAGGGTTCAGATCTGGCTTATAGTTCCTTAAGTGACAGTCTGCAGCTTGATGTCCATAATTATGGTAGTTGTAACATTATAGTTCATTGAATAATATATCATAACGATTTTTATTCTCATAACTGTTGTTATGTTTCACTTGCTTCCTTCTCTCAGTCATCGCATGATTTATAATTTGTGATTGTTTGTTGCTTGGCTGTCTCGATCTTTGTTGTGGCATATAGTTATTCCTTGAGTATCTTGATTTCTCATATCTAAATCTTAAAGAACAAGCTATAGCTTTGTGACCAAAGTTAGAACAAAGAAAACAATATCAATAGAAAAATCCTTTGTACATGGAAAAAATATGTCTTCTTTGAGCGGGTCGATTTCTTTCATGATGATAATTTATCGGATCTACAGATTTGGTTTTGGTACTTTTTCTTTCATTCCTTCTTGGTGGTTGATTTTCTTTCTTTGTTTCTGCAGAGTGACTGTTGTCAATGGTTGAGGATTTGACAAACCTGATGGGTTCTATATTACTTGGATGATCACTACTTGATCCTTCTTCATACCCCAAGCCATCTTTCAACTTTGGATTTCTTTGTTGATTTAGAATGGAGGCTAATCATTCTGAAGATTTAATACTTGACAGATTTTGGTGATACAATGCCTTAAACGTCTCCATCTCTTTTCTGATTTTTACTATCTCTTCTTCTAAGGCTTCACACCTCGCTTTCTTCTCTGATAATTGTTTCTTTAGAATGTCCTCTATTTTCTTTGCCTCTTCTAACTCCACTTTTAGTAGGGAAAATTCTTCATCAGGTTTTTTACCATTCATTTTAAACTACATCAACCATTGTTTTTTTCTTCTCTTCTTATATCTAAGTCTGTAAATTTCTTCCAAAGAACTGATTAATTCACCTTCCATATCCACCACATCTTCTTTGCTCGTGCAAACCCCCTGACCCTTGGGCTGAGATCCATGCAGGATATTCACTAAAACCACACAAAGGGTTAATCAAAACCTTTGTTTAAGCCACAAAGGACTTTGGGTTTCAGGAGTTCGAGAGTCCAGATGTATTTCCACAGCTCTTGGAAAATGCCGAAATGCGAAGTGTCAATGAAGGTTAACCACTCCAACGCGACGAGCACATGCCACCTGTTACCCACTAATTTCGGATTTTTGGGACTTGAGCGAACAACCAACAATCATTCCTCTTCCCATATGATTCCCTGAATTATGAAATAGAGACCTTTTCGAGATTCCCCGTACCGATATTTTGAAACTCTCGACCCCAAATCACTTGTCGCGCCAATTTCCGAATTCTGAAATAACGACCTTTTCAGGATTTCGCGTACCAGGAGTATGAAACTCTCGATTCCAAAATCACAACCTCCTCTACTTCCCGAACCCTGAAATGCCAGAATTCCACTCCAAAGACACGTCGTGTTTCACGACTTCATGGTTTTCAATGCAAAGTTCCCCGACTCCTTGTCATCAGAATTGTCGAAACGTTGAACCCCAAAATGCCGAAATTCCAAAAATCCACTCCAAAGGGGAATCAATAGCTCTCGTTGCTTCTCATCCAATGGTTGCTACTCCTCCTGAGATCCTGCATACTAAGAGACACTCAGACTTAACCTTCTCATAGATGTGTGAGATCCAACGGTCCACAGGATTTCGACACTTCTTCCACGAAGTGATTTCGCCGTTTGTTCACTCTTCCTCAAGGATCTCGAGCCAAAATGACTTGGTTCCCTTCCACCTAAACTTGACTTCTACGAGATGATTTCTATGTCTACCTCCCTTTTAACACTTCAAAGGTGTTATCCCTCCTGAGCTCTCACTTGAAAACTCAAGCCCCAAAAGGAATCCTGCTCGCACTCCTTGCGACAACTTTCAAATAACCTTTGGTTATTTGAGTCTTCGACCTTGTGCACTCTTGAAACAATAGTCCTTCAACCTTAACCTTAGTTTATAAGTTCTAAGGCTTCAACCAACCTACGCACACCTTGCACGGCTTTGTGCCTCACCTGCACTTCTGTTGGTTATGAGAACAACGATATCTCTCCTGAGCTTCTGAGATAAAACTCAGATCCTTGTCAACGCACCCCTTGTGGATGTTCACTACACTCTTTTCACAAATTATCAGGAAGAGAAACAATTGAAACTCATTCTTCTCCTCTCTCAGACTTCATACACTCAACATGAAATCATACACTCGACACAACATTGAAACAAATGCATAACAGAGAAAATAAAACAATTGTAAACATACCATTTAACAAATGTAAACAGTAAGCATCATAACACCATGAAGATTGAGTCAAAGCTTTATATATTAACTCAAGTGCTCCTGTACATGGGTTCTCCTCTACAGTTCTCTGCTACAGCTCTACAACTTATGAATTCTTAATGATCTCCAAAAATTACAATGATACAAGGGTGAGGGTGTCTATATCCATTTTCCCTCCTATACTTCTAAACAGTCTAATCTAACATTCATATCTACCTACTTTACATTAAACAAACTTAAATGCCTATTACATTCGACAGATGAGAGGAATCGCTCAAGATCTATTTACAACATCTAGATATAAATTTAAGTACGCTTCCCATAGCTATTACATTTAATATCCGCTCATCAATTTTTTTCAAAACATTTCAAAATGTGTGTCGGTGCTTTTCCAGCTGTCTTTTGCCTTTATGCTTGCTTGGTTGGCTATGTACGATGCTCCTGCATCATTCGTCATCCGTTTCAGCTCCTGAATTTTCATCACCAAGATCTCCCATAGCCATAAGCATAAAATCATTCACTTTGTCTTCACAGGATGAATCATTATCTATGTCTGTTGAGGAGTTATCATTGTTTGCACACAAACTTTTCTTTTTACTATATTTCTTAAATTTGTATTTCTTTTCATCATCAGAGTTTTGATCCTTTTTCTAGTGAGGACACTTAGATGGAAAATAACCTATCTTACCACAGTTAAAACATTTGAAAGGAATCTTGCCTTGATATTTTCCTGATCCTTTCTTTAACCTTCTCACAAATTTTTCCTCAATATCATCTAATTCTGAATCAATATTCTTGTCTTCTTTAAAAGATGCTTCTCTAGTAATGGATTTATCTTTACTAATTCTCATTTCATATGCAGTTAGAGTTCCTAGGAGTTGATCAATGGTCAAAGTTTTAAGATCATTTAGTTCTTCTATTGCAGAGACTTTTGGATTAAATTTATCAAGAAGAGATCTTAAAATCTTCTGAACTAAAAATGATTCGTCAATTTTCTCACCAAGACCCTTCATGGAATTCATAAGCTCTTCAACTCTTAGAAAATACTTGCTGATTGTTTCATCTTCATTCCTCTTTAGTTGCTCAAACTTCAATATATATGTTTGAAGTTTGTCATCTTTTACTTTATCATTTCCTTCATAAATGTTAATAAGTTTATCCCACATTTCTTTGGCAGTTTGAAGATGCATCACCTTTACAAACTTAGCTTCTGCAAGTACATTCAAGATAGAATTCATTCCCTTAGCATTAAAAATAAATTCTAACTTATCATCCTTGGAAGCTAGCACAATAGGATTTATGTATCCAGTCTCTACTACATCCCAAACATCAACACCTAAGGCCATTAGATATGTTCTCATTCTAACCTTCCAGAAGGCAAAATTTGTTCCATCAAACAGAGGAGCCTTATTGGCTGAAGTCCCTTCATGACTTGTCATGTTTAAGATTATATATCTACCTTTAAATAAAAGGAACCCACTCTGAT
>ML783196.1:486280-497981 GCA_009831015.1 Picea engelmannii | reverse complement strand
ACTATGCTTAAACAATTTATGACTTATTCAAATAATTTTTAATCTCTCCCAAGTGACCATTAACATTATTCAAGATATGAATAGTATAAATAATGAACATCAGTCACACATAGGATATACACAGAGACATATTTTCACGAGGAAACCCATAAATGGAGAAAACCTCTTCTTCTTCGAATGACAGGCAGTCTTTTAAGTTCTGTACAACATTTATCTTTGAGCACCAATTCAATATGAGGCTACTACCTTTGTTTTACAAGGTCCAACTTGTTGAGAGAACCAACTCTCTGGTTTCTCTAGCACCCACTAGAAGGAAGCACCAACTCCCTGAGTGTTCCAGCACCGACTGGATGGAAGCACCTACTTCCACTTGTACAAGCACCAACTTGCATACAAAAAACTCTGTGTTTTCCCGAGCACCACCCTGCCACCCTGGTTTTCTAGCCACAACTAGATGGAAGATACAACTTCCAATATTCAAGCACCAAATTGAATATCAGAGGACCACAATCCTCCCTAGCACCACCCAACCTCCTTGATTATTAATAAATGAATGAATAACCATCAATATAGGTATATCAATTCTTACCACTTCTCCTCTGTTCTGCAATTCTTGTCTGCTTCATTATCCTTCTGCTTTGTTCATCTTCAGTTTATCATTTATGAGTTTGATCTCACACTGTGCATTCTATGATTTTGATTTCTCCTAGTTTAATTCATTTTTCAATCAGAAAAACTAACCGTACGCAGTCGCTGCATCTCTTTTTATCCACACCAACCTATTTAGTTACACCTCGAATCTCCTTCGGCAAAAACACCTCAGCAACTAAATCACCAACCGTTCAAGAATCACGATTCAGTTCAATTAACTGAATCGTAATTGAACACTTAATCATGAAGATAAATAATAGCCCTTCGATCATATTTCCAATTCACTAGCACCATTGGATTACATCCTCATGATCTCACGTTTATCCCATGTGCCCACTGGCTGTGACCACAGGATAATCAGAAAGTGATTTCACATTTTTCATTTCAGATGTCTTGTGGTGAGGCTTCTCGACTTTCCATGTCACGATATCCAAAAAATAACTTCACGTGCCCATGGCTGTGACCAAGAGATTATCCATAAATCGCTTTCGTGACTCACGATTTTGACAATCTTGTGATGAGGCATCTTGACTCTCCATGTCATGATCGCTGAAATAGAGCTTGGTTGCACTAGCTCCTCCCTCTAACTCTTGACAATGTGACCGTGCATTGTGACCACTCGCCAATCAAATGAGCAGTTTGTAATCTCAAAGGATAGAGATCCTCCTTCCTTTGAATTTCCTGTCAGTGAAAATATGACCTCTCTCCACGTGTAATTTGCATCCAATGGTCCACGACCCTCGACCCAAGGGTTTAGATCAATCCTCGATCCGATGGCCCAGATCATTTCGAGATATCTCATATCGCGATTTCAAGGGGTTAGAGGACCTCCTTCCTTTGGATTTCCCGATCTGTGAAACTATGAAACAAAGCCTTTATCATGCTCCGATCTTTCACCGCATGTCTTCTTTGATAATGGACGGTCCCCCTAATTTTGGGACTTTGTAAACCCGTTTCTCCTTGCACTTAAATATCGTGCTCCTTCTTCTGGATCCGACGATGGTTGGTCTTTGCGCTCAGATTTGACGGCCATGAAAAATTTGGGATGGGTGATCCAAGGATCATTATTACTCCTCCATGCCATCATCATTGCGCTGTTGGTCTTGCCACTTTCTCTTGTTCATCATCGTCGGGAAGAGCTTGCCATCAATGAAAAAAAAACACTTTGCCTTCTATCCATAATAACTATGACAACAAGATTTGCACGCTTGCTTGTAGGAACACAGAGATGGCTCAGGTGGCATAAGAGTTCATCCTGAATGTTAAAATCGATGACATTTTCACCTGTACCTAATAGCTAATAGGTGGTGGTGAAGTGCATATCTTCATGATAAAGTTAGGGCCACTTAGATGCTTCATGTCCACATGAATGGAGCATAGTGGTGAGTGAAGCCACAGAAGGTCGACTGAGGCAGTCAACGACATGATTTGAGATACATGTCTTATACTTGATGTTGATATGGAACTGTTGTAGGTAGGTGGACCACTTTTGATGGTGGTCGTTCTGCAATTTCCCCTATGTCTGTATGAACTGCATAGGCTTGTGATCAGTGTGGACGATCATCTCTTTTATCAGAATGTAATGTTTCCATTGACATCAAACTTGTACAATGGAATACATTTCCTTGTCATACGTGGGATATTTCTGGAAAGTATCTGAGAGTGTCTCACTATGGTATGCCACCGGATGACCATGTTGAGTGAGAACTATGCCAACCACATAGTCAGATGCATCAATATTAATCTCAAATGGTTGTTGCAGATCGAGAAAGGAGAGTATTGGACATGAGCACAAGAAATGGTTCAAATCATTGAATGCTCATTGTTGTTTCTTCCCCCAAATGAGCTTGGACCTGCCACCACCCTTGGTCACCTAGCTAAGGGCCCATGCAATATGGGAGAATCCCAATACGAACTATCGGTAGAAGTTGTCTAGTCCCAAGAAGCTTAGAATCTCGGTCAGTGTGGTCGGGGTTGGCCAGGAATGAATGACTTGGATCTTAGTTGGATCAACATGTACTCCATGCTCATCAACAATGTAGCCTAAGTATTTGACCCTGTTCATGCCAAAAGAGAATTTTTCCAAGTTGGCATATAGCTTGTGTTACCGCAGAGTGCTCAAAACTTGTTGAATATGCCGCATGTGTTCCTCCCACGTTCTACTAAAGATGAGGATGTCATCCAAATATACCACCACAAAGGAATTGGTGAAGGGTCTCAATACACCATCCATCGATATCATGAAAGTGGTTGGTGCATTTGTTAAGCCAAAGGTCATGACTATCCATTCAAAGAGACCTTCTTTATATTTGAAGATTGTCTTCCATACATCAGTTGGTTCGATGGGAACCTAGTGGTAGCCATACTTTAGGTCAATATTGTTGAAGAAATTTCCCCCTCTGAGTTGGTCAAGAAGGTCATCAATCCTGGGAATGGGGTACCGGTTCCTAACTGTGACTTTGTTTAAGGCTCTGTAATCAATGAAGAGTCGTCAAGTCTCGTCCTTCTTCTACACCAATACAATCGGGCTTCTGAAAGGGAGGCATTGGGTCTGATGTTCCCTTTTTTAAGAAGCTCTTGGATTTGATGCCTGATTTCATCATTTTCCATCAACGCATGAAGACAGACTGGTCCATTAGGTAGAGGTGTATCAATGGTTAGATCAATTGGATGCTTGACTTGGAAATGTGTCGGTACGCCTGTAGGTGAGGAGTATATGTCTTTGTATTCTTCCATGATCCCGTCCACTTTCTTCTGCTGCAAAGAGAGGCTCTGTGTAGAGGCCATGGATGTGGCGATGACCTTCTTCTTACTATGAGCATAGATGAAAAAGAAGATGAAATTCTTGGTCTATGAGATGACCTTACTGCATTTCTTAGCAGAGATTAAAGAGATAGCAGTAGGCAGCGCTACCTCTGGTATCTTGTGCAATTGTGTACCCAAAGTAATAATAACACTGTAGGGTCTAGACTCATACGCAACATGACACTTCCACAAATATGGTTGTCCTAAAAGAACATCAAAAAATTCAAGGGGATAAATATCACATAGTACCTCATATTTGAAAGGCTTGATGTCGTAGGGCAGATGCCATTGTTGGATGACACAAAGATCTCTTCCTTGGAGAAGTCATTCGATGGTGAAGTGATGCGGGTGAGGTGTCATTGGCAGGTGCATCCGCTTGATGACCTCTGCTGAAATCACGTTCTTCTGACTACTTCTATCAACAATGAAATGAAGCGGATCCCCCTTTACCCACATCTGCGAGTGAAAGAGGAATTCCCCTTCCTCTGGTTCTTCTAGCTCATTTGGATGGACTTTGGTGGTAGCGATAATGAAACTATGTTCAGCATCGATAATACACTTCCCTCCTTCAGGATTTGATTCTAAATTAGAATCATCCTCCGACTTAGAAGCCTTCAGTTCGGCCATGAGGGACTGCTTGGAGTGGAATTCTTGGGTGTTGTGCTAAGGTATTTTATGGTACTCACACCATTTCCCCATGTCCTTCTTCATCTTCAAATTTCCCTTATTGTGTTGTGGCTTAGACTGGTTGTCATGAGGGAGACCATCTTGACTTGGTCCCTTGCTGTGTGGGTTGGGGCTAACTTTTCCTTGCATTGGATGTGAGGGGTTTGCAGATCCAAACTCTTGCATTTTATGCTTAAACTTATGCTCGATCTTGACATCATATCTATAGGTTGTGCCCAATGAGGCGATGTAAAAAAACTCCATTTCTATTTGAATGTATCTATGCAAACAACCGCGTTATTTGAGCACCATATGACGCTCAGATTATTTGATATCTAATTTGGTGCATAGGGTATGGAAAATATTGGTGAAATATGACACTGTCTGGTCCCTTTCTTGATGTGGGGTGGTCCATCTAGTGTATTGGTCCTCATAGCTTCCAACAGGGTATTATTATTCTTTAATGGCATCCCAAAAGGAATCCCATGTAGGGGCCACAAAAAATATTGTTGATTCCTCTATGGCCCTTTTCTCAGAGTAAGTATCCCACCAGTATTTAACATGGGGAACGTCCTTGAGGAGTGAAAAAGTGATATTTTCCCTATCGAAAAAATTGTGGACTGAAAAATACCCTTCAAGCATATTCAACCATTTATGTACAACATTCGCATCTATCAGTCCTTCAAATAATGGAATATCAAAATTTACCTGTACCTTGAAGGTGGTTGCATGGCTTCTTGATGAATATGCTTCTCTTGTGGGAAGTCGTTGAAGGATCTGCGCGAAGTTGTCCATCATTTTGTTCCTTTCTCGTGCAAGGAATTCCTCGAGCAACATTTTAATAGGATATCCTACTCCATCATATTTATTTTCATCCCCCATGGGTTGTTTTTGGTTTTGACACGAACGATATTGTAATGGCATGATGGGTTCGAGTCCCAACTTCTTGTACCCAGATCTCATTGGGGACATGCACAAAGAAAAATAAATGAAGAGCAGACTGCTCTGATACCACTGATTTGGATTTAGGAGTGAAACAAACTGATTAACATACTAACTACAATAAACACATAGATATGAAGAATAACACAGATATCCAGTGAACAATATCTTCTATTGAATAATGAAATAGGATGAAATTGTGAAACTGCAAAACTGAAACACTTGCTCGAATGGTGGTAGCCTTCTATGAGAAGAGATGTGGCTGCCACACAAATCCGCCTGAGCATAATGGAATACAGTTAGGCTCTAGAGGCATTTTTGATATTACTCACGAATTCCAAAACCCTAGGCATCCAAAAACCTAACCCTAGAAGGTGAAACAACAAAATTCATGTGGGCGCCTATGGGTAAGTTGGTACCTCAACTTACAAGGGTCGTAAATTTTGCATATGAACTCCATTTTAGGCGTGTGATAACTCATTGGAAAGGTATTTCAGAGAGATACACATTTCACCATCAAACTCTAACTCTCTCTACAATTTGATTGTGGAGAGACAAAAAAACTATGTTTAGGGCTCCAAAATGACACTGGAAGTACAACAATTTGTGTTGACATGAAAACATACAAAATGAGCCAGTTGGATTAGGCGACAGGACATAAGTATCCACCTGGAGGATGTGTGGGGCTTCAGACAACCCCAGAAGTGTAGAACCCACAATTACAAAGTAGTACAAAAGATTGTGCTGAACAAAAATTGACAAGAGGAGCTAGTTGGAATAGGTGGGTGGCCACCAATATCCACTTGGATCACTGGGCAATGAACCTGCAATTGCATTTGTTTGTTTCATGTTCCATATTTTTTATTCTATGGAAACTAAGTCTCTCAACTGTAGGTTTCTATTATTTATGACAACCGATTCAAGAAAATGCACCGATATATGTTAATGTAATTTTATCCTCACATTGTGCACTGTGTCTGTCTTGGCATCTTCCTAGTACATGTCTAGAACCCAATACATGTCCAAGAACCAATACATTGTCACACATGCTTTTCCTCAATGCCAACATTATATCTCTATGATGCTTGTTTCCATGTGTATTCACTTCACTAGTATCTGTTGGTCACAATGATGACCAAATATTTCACTATACTTCTCCCTTAGTAATGGCTCACAGTGAATGTGAACTGCATGTGTTTCAAATGACAACACATCAACTGTTTTATCACAGTTTCAGTGAGTGGAATACAAGTTGACAATATTGATTCCATGGAGGGACCACACTTTGAAAAATGAATGATATGGGTAAGTGCACGAAGTTTGTGGACGAAAAATTGGCAAGCCATGTAGTAGAAACACACACACATAGGAACGTGTGCATGTTCTTAGGAACGTGCATGCGTTCCTAAACCTTTAGGTTTGGAGGTGGCCAAATCGCCATGAGAATTTCCACGTAGGTTTAGTGGCAATAATGCTTGGACATTCTTAGGAATGTATGTGAATTCTTAGGAACACATGCACATTATTATGAATTCATATGCGTTCTTAGGAATGCGTGCACATTCTTAGGAACATGTGCATGTTCCTACTAATAGATTTTTTAAAGAGTTCACGAGCGTGATTTGTGGTCATTGTACACAAACTATTCTCGTGTTTCTACTCTCATTGAGTGAATATATGAGCTAGGGAGGATGTATCTTGCCACCATGTCTAGGTATGTTTGATTTATCTTATTTTTAACCCAATTTAGTCATTTCCAATTTAGTTTTTTTCTTCCAAGAATCTAAATTAAAAAATTTGTAATTTTGTATTTTAATTAAAAAACCAACCTAATTTAGATGCCATGAATTTTAAATTGCAGCATATATAATAAAATGGAACCTCGAGACAATGAAAATCGCTCATAAGAAAATCAAGAATATCAAAACCCCAACCCACCACAACCACCCAATGTAAATAGTCAAATTGATGAGGGGTTTGTTATATAAAGAACCCTTGAGGAACAATTTAAACACACTAGAGATCCTAACAAAGTCTCCTTGGCCACTTCTTTGGACATCATTGTGAAGTCCATTGCAAGTGACCAAGGGAAATTAACCTCTATTTATGATTATAGGGAAATAATGTATGAGTACTACATCATTGGTTTGGATAGAAACCAAGTAAAAGACCTGGGCATTTCAAAACCACAATTATTTTTTATTTTTAGGGATCTTAGAATTGGATAAGAACTACCATTGAACAAGAAACACATCTCCATTGACTGGTGCATCCATCCCCAAATTAGTCAAAATTGGATGGATAGGTGGTATATGATTTTTGATAAAACTCCTTGCAATAATAGGGAGATGCCCTTATATTTTATGAGAAAATTATCTGTTTAGTTTATTTTGGGTAAGAATGTCAACTACTTTGACATTGGAGACTTCCATGTTGGGGTGGGTCTAGGGTACACATAGGACCGAGATCATGCTAGGAGTGACCCCATGTTATTTCCTCGTCTCCCCAGGCGAAGGCTTGACCCCCCTACCCAACATCCTCCTGTTGTAGAGAGATTGCAACATATAAAGATAGCCATTTCAACATTGACTCGTAGCCTAGTGCAACATAGTATCTTTGTTGCATTATCTGGGAAAGAGGTGCTAGCCAGTGACATTGATAGAGGGGTTGGAGTTTCAACATGCACGTTAGATTATAGTGAGGAGAGGGCACATGGACATAACAGTCGTCCATGTGAACCTCACAGATGCTCTAACTACGAGCATACATGCTATGGGCCTATAGAGCACAATGGACAACATAGCTTCATGGAGGAGGTAAGTATCGTAACCCTCCTTATGTTCTTCATCGTTATGTGTATCTATATTTATTTTGTATTATGTGTATTTATATCGATATTTTATTTATGTTTTTTTGCAGTTATTATGTCCTAACAGTAGACCCTCTACGTCAATAGATGCATCAGTGCTTAGCCCCACCACTGATGCAACAGTAGAGGAAGCTTGTTCATTGGGTGCACCCCACACGCAGGTATGTGTCACATATGATAAATTTACCATAGTCATTTATTTATTTTATGACATCCTCAAATTCTTAATGTTCTCATGTTTCTACAGGATTTGGGACTAGGCGATGTCGGGGAATGTCCATCTAGGATGGACAAGTCACATGCGTAACAAGTATCATGTGTAGAGTTAAATATCTTATAATTTTCAAATTGTTTGTGTTTATGTTTTTGAATTTTATTAGTTCGTACTAATAGTTCAATTTTATTAATATGTATGTAGGATGTGGATATATTTGATAGCTATAGTATTATTGTACTCCCTGAGCACCTGGGACTTACTTCTAGGTTACCTTTCTCTAGACTTGGGGAGTTGCAATCACTTGTACAGCCTGTGGGGGTCCATCGTTTCCCACCCTCAACATTTCCATCAACCCCATCGACCGACACTGCCATAGTAGAGATTGCCTCGAAGCAGGTTGTACAACCTATTGCTCCATCTACCATTGAATCTCCATCGAGGCCTGATATATTCATGGTGAGATAATGCATTGATGACAATTTTTTTTGTTTCATGAATTTGATTTTACTCAATATTTTTTTATTTTCTTGATTTGATCCTTATAACTGATGCAGGGTGGAATCACATGGAAACTTGGATCATGGAGGAGGGTAACACCCTCACGATTGACAGTAGCATATATGGTGAGTTTTCTTAGGTTAAATTACAAGGTATCATTTTGTATGTTTATTAATTCATTAAGCAAAAACACTTATAAAAATGTTTATTCTTTGTGCAGTCTCCAGAGCGTTGAAGCACGCCTAAGCCTAGAACCCCTTGAGGTGCTTCCTCGAGCAAGAGAAGGAAGATTGATTTCCAGGATGCTCCTGAGGGTGGCGAGGGTGGCAGTGGTCAATGATTGACCAAGTACTGCCATTTTGTATCTAGGCCACCATATGGATGTTTTTTTATGTTAGGGAACATGTTGTCACTTTCTGTATTGGGCACGAGTTTCCATTTTGTAAAAAATGATCAATTTAGACGATATATATATATATATATATATATATATATATATATATATATATATATATATATAGATATATATATTTCATGGCACATTTTTTTATGAATCTCATTGTTTCTGCATTTTATGTTGATGAATATATGAATTTCAAAGTGTATGAATTTTATGTGTATTAATCCCTTTATTTTTTTCTAAAGTGATTATAAATACTTGCATTATGAATTAATGAATATCTTATGGTGGAAAAGATTGCTAAGTTCTCAATCCATAAGCAATTGATGGTTCTCAATTAGCATTGCTTGCTAATCAACCATGTATCTCTACATCATCGATAGATCATTCCGTTTGAATTATTTACATGAATGTTGTAGATATCCATATTCTAAATCACAACCAACAATGCATGGACTACCTATTGAATTATCTCCATCTAAATCCAATGGCAATCCACACTCAAATAGTGGTCACTTGAAAATATTGTGACCTAAAAAATGACATATTAAAATAATTTATTATAGAAATAAATTTTCTCTTTTATCTTCTATATAATTGTAAATCACTTAACAATCTCAACTCAATGTTATGTTAAATTAACCTCCATAACTAGTACTATAATTAATCAATTATGAAGATGGAATAAGTTAAAATTCAATAATGCAAGTACACAAAATTTGGACAACCCAAACACATCATATATATTTAGAATATGAAGTACATTCACCTACCAATATCTTATGAGGGGTTGTTATAAGTTGGGCTCTTCAAACCCTAGCGATGGAAACCATAAGATAAAATTATCCAATAGCTCACTCCATTATAGATCATCAACAAGGTAACATACACAATGGTAAGCCCTTTTTGGAACCTACATTTGTATCCCACACTTCTACAAGATCAACTTCCTTTATCTTCTCGATAACAAGAACATTAGGTAGCACTAGGGTTTTAAAATGACACAAAACCCTAACTTCTTCTCTTACCAGAGTTACGTCATGAAAGTATTTATTTTCTCCTGTAGGTATAAGTCCTAGTATTCCTAGTCTCCTTAGGACAAAACCTTAACCCTAGTCTTCCCTTGATATTCCTTTCAGAAGCCTAGTTGTTAGTTCCTTAGTTGATTCAATCCATAATTTGACCATTTTATCTGTCACACACATTATTCCACTCTTTTTATGCATGACATATATAAAATCATTTGATTTATGTGTAATACTTCATATATAAAATCAACACCATTTTCCACCCTTTAAAATTAATGGTGCCTATCTACGAATATCAATGACTTTTTACTTAAATGTGGTTGTTGCTAGTTGAGGGTCAGCATGCATGGCCATAGCCATGAACACACTTATACGTTTTAAATGTAATAATTAAGTATTATTTAATAATTACTAAATTATTATTTAAAATAAAATTATTATTAATTAAATAATTTAATAAAAATAATAAAAAAAAAATATGTAATAATTTTATTAATAAATTATTAAAAAGAATTAAATAATAATCAATTATTAATTAATTATGTATAATTATTAAATAATAATAAATTATAATTTATTTAATAAAAATTAATTATAGAAATTAGAAATTAATATTTATTAATTATCAATAATAAAATAAATATTAAATAACAATTATTTATAAAATAGAAAATAATATAAAAGAAATAAAATAAGTTAAAATAAAATAAATACATTATTAAAATAATATATTAATAATGGAAAATTAAATTTATAGATTATAAATAAATTTAGAAAAAATAGAATAGTAAATAAGAAGAAGAAAGTGATAACAAAATAAATAAGAAGAAGAAAGTGATAACAAAATAAATACATTACTAAAATAATACATTAAGAATGTGAAAATATAAAAATAAAGTAAGAAAACATTAATAATGTAAAAATATATTAATGTATTAATTAATTAATACTTTTATACAATGCATAAAAAATATCATTATATTAATGTGTAATGTATTAATTTAACCTATAATATAATAAATAAGAGTGAAATCTATTAATAAATGTATAAATTAATATATCTTAAAATAATAGATTCCCAAAATATTAAAATTAATTAATTATATATAAATGAATGCATAAAATACTAAATACATAAAAATATTCATATAATTTATAAATAAAAGTATTAAAACATTAATCTATGTGTAAAGTATTAAATGTATAAATAAATATTTATGTAATTTATAAATAAAAGTATTAAAACATTAATCTATGTGTAAAGTATTAAATGTATAAATAATTATCAAATTAATGTAATTTATATATTTTAGTATTAAATTATTAATCTGTAATGTATTATAATATTAATTAATTAATAAAATACATTTATATATTGGTCATTATAATTTTTGTTAATTAATTAACACAATTATAAAATATATATAAATTATTAAAATATTAAAGAACTATTAATACATACATCTATAAAGTGTATTAAAGTATTATTAATAAAGTGTCCAAAATATATAATAATAGAATAAAGTAATAAAATATTAGCAATATATGAATATATAAAACATCTATATATTAATAAATTTATAGAAACTTTTAAAGTTGAAAATCAGAATAATACATTAAAATAA
>ML783196.1:458032-483750 GCA_009831015.1 Picea engelmannii | reverse complement strand
AACAAATTGCTATATACATCTTCTTAGCATTGGTGTCTGAAATTTCTATCCAAATGTATTGATTAAGAGGGTCAATCTTATGAAGTTGAATGTGAGGAGAAATGCTTTTTCTAATATAAAAAGCTATGCCTCCTATCCCTCTATGGTGGGATTTTTTGTTCCATGCTGACCACAAGACAAATCCTTCCATGTTAGGGACCTTAGAATCCTCATGCTCCCAAGTTTCAGCTAGACAGATAATATCAATATCACTCGGAATCCAACTTATCATAGGACCTTTGCGCCATGGAAAGCCACGACAATTCCAAAAAAGGATCCCAAGTGTCCCAAATTCCTATTTATTATTATCCTTCTGGTCTCTATCCCTAACAATAGCTTTTTGATTTCTAATTATTGCCCATTTTCCATCTTTCTTGGCTTCCTTTACCTTTTGAACTTCCTTCCTTAATTCAATTTGGTCTTCGGGAATGAGGTCTTCATTAATAAATATTCCTGACCCTTTTAAGCTCGGATATTTACTAAGTATGTTACATTTATGGTCATTACAACTTACTTTGACACGGATCAACCTATCTTTGTGATCAATTATTTTTCCTAGCCTCTTTTCTTCTATGAGGTAAGTTGTATCAATTTGTAATTTATTTTTTAATTCTTCTTTTACTATTGCTAGCGTATCCTCCTCTTGTTGTTCTTTTATACCAAAAATTATGAGGTTCGAGGCTCTTTTGTTATGCTCATGGTCCAATTCGATTAGATTATTCATTTCCTCTTTGATGGGTTTGATATCCAATTCGTTTTCCATATTACTGAGGGTCAAATTGTTGGTTAGTTTTTCTTCTAGCTCTTTAATCCCATCTCTCAAGTTGTGATTTTCTTCAACCCCTCCTTCTTGGGTTGATTGTTTATGTTTTTCCATTTCTTGAATTCTATCCTTGATTGTCTGTAATTCACTCTTGAACCCTAAGAATCTATCCTCTATTTGAGTTTGAATGGTATCTTTAATTTTTTTATCAATCATTGCTAGCTCTATTTGGAGTTTTACGTCTCTTTCTTCACTCCTTTTTTCTAATGTTTCTAAATCTATTTGGATGTTGGCATCTCTCTCTTCTCTTTTTTTTTTTCTATTGATTCCATATAATCGTAAAGGATCTCTAGGGTGATTTTGGGGGACCTCCCCTTGTTAGGATGAGTTTTTTGAATAGGTGGTGGAGTGATCATATTGAAAAGAAGAGAAAAAAGATGTAACAATTATTATTATGGATTGACTTTATCTCTCAAATCAACTTTTACTTCTAAAACTTAAAATAAAAATATATATATGTAAATCTCTTTATGTAAATCTCATTTTAGATGTCCAAATGCTCAACCCTTTGAAGAAGCCAAAAATAATTTTTGAAAACGACAGAGAAGTCCAGAGAAACTACATAGATTATCCACGGTAAAAAAGGTAAAAACTACAAAGGTTCAAAACCCTAGATATATAATCTTAGAAATAAAACATCTCTTAATAAATAAATAAACAGAGAAGTATTATTCCCATTCAAAACCCTAGATATATAATCTTAGAAATAAAATATATCCTTAAAAAAAAGTATTATTGGCGTTGAAAACCCTAGATATATAATCTTAGAAATAAATAAAAAAGAAAAGAAAAAGAGAAGTATTATTCCCATACAAAACAACAGAGAACTAATATGCCAGTTCCAAACCACTGAGAAATATTAATTTCAAAACCGCAGAGAAGTAGTATTCCCGTTCAAAACCTCGGAGAAATATTATTTCCATCGCACAGAAATATTATTAGTATTAAAGTAAATAATAATAATAAAAAAGTATTACATGTAATAATAAGAAAATAATAAAAAATTAAAAAATTGCTAAAATAATACATTAATAATAATGTAAACATTTATTAAAAAATTATATTAATATTAATATTAATACATTAATTGATGTATTATATTAATACATAATTAATGTATTATATTAAAGAATATGAATGCATTAATACATAATTAAAGTATTATATTAATGTAATGATGTATGTAAATTAATGGTCTATTAATATATCAATGTATTACATTAATGCAATATATAAACTAATGTATAAATTAAAGTATTAATTTACATTAGTGTATTAGTGTGTAATGTAAAGTATTAATTGATTGATAGATTAATGATGTAATGTATTAGTTAATTAATACATTGATATATTATTAATTAATATATTGTTAAAGTAAACATAATTAATGTATTATATGAATGTAATGATGTATGCAAATTAATGGTCTATTAATGTATTACATTAATGCAATATATAACAAGTGTTGCGTGACATTAAATAGTAATTAGAATAGATGTTTAAAAAATATTAAAAAGTTATGTTCAATTGTTTTTTAGAAATGAAATGATAAAGAAAATTATAAATATTAAAAGGCATATTGAAATTACATTGAATAGTAATTTAATAATTAATGTGCATTGCCAATCCTTTCCAACTTGTGTGGTGAATTGTCACTAAGCAAAGCATAATTAATTTGCATTGGGAAGGGCGCGAAGGTAGTAGGTATGGAAGGGAGCGATAAATGATTTGAAACATTTTGTGAATCGGGGTAGAGTGAAGCTTGCGAGTTCGAGTGTAGTGTCGAATTGTAGAGTAGGGAAGTTTTGGGTGCAAGATGTATATGACAGAACATGGGAATGAGAGTTCAATAGCGCCAAGCCAGGAACCCGGGGCCATAAAATTGGGTAAGTATGGAGAGGAAGGGTGGTCCATCGGGCTCCCCTAAATAACAGTTTAATGTGTGTTAATGGGAGATGTCCTTGAGGTTTTCTCTTATTAGTGCCAATTTTTTTCGAACATGTGTCTTGAGTTGTCACTAGTAAAAGCATAATCAATGTGCATTGGAAAGGGCGTGAAGGTAGCGGGGATGGAAGACAGTGATAAATTCTTTGAAATATTTGTGAAGCCGGGTAGAGTGAATATTGTGAGATGGAGGAATTGTAGAGCACAGAAGTTTTCGGTGCAAGATGTACATCACAGAATTGTAGATGGCGGAAGTTTTGGGTGCAACATTTATAATAGCGCCAACATGGGGATTGACGACTATAAAGTTGGCTAACTATGGAATTGTAGATCACCGAAGTTTTGGGTGAAATATGTATATCAAGGAACAAGGGGAAGGAAAGTTCAGTTATGCCAAGTCGGGAACTGATAGCCATAGAATTGGCTAGGTATGAAAAGCAATGACGATCGGTCAGACTCCCGTAAATCACGGTTGAATGCATTTCTTTCTTATTAATGCCAATAAGAGAACCTGTGTGGTGATTTTTTTCTAGTAAAAGCATAATGAATGTGCATTGGGATGGACGGGAATGTGGAAGGGGTTGAAGAGACCAATAAATGGTTTGAAATTTTTGTGAACCTGGGTATAGTGAAGGTTGTGGCCATAAAGTTGGCTAAGTATGGAATTGTAGATCAAGGAAGTTTAGGGTGCAAGATGTATATCACGGAACATGGGGAATGAGAGTTCGGTTGCGCCAACTCGGGAACCGGTGGCCATAGAATTGACTAGGTATGAAAAGCAACGATGGTAGGTTGGATTCCCGTAAATTGTAGTTGATTTCCTTTTTTGCTTATTATTGCTAATGAGTGAACCTATGTGTTGATTTGTCGCTAGTAAAAGCATAACGAATGTGCATTGGGAAGGGTGGGAATGTGGCGGGGATTGAAGAAAGTGATAAATGGTTTGAAACTTTTGTGAACCTGGGTATAGTGAAGCTTGTGAGTTCTAGGATCCCGGGGTCAAATTGTAAATGACAGAAGTGTTGGGTGAAAAATGTATATCACGGAAGTGTTGTGTGCAACATGTATATCACGGAACAGGGGGCATAAGAATTCGATAGCACTAAGTCCCGACCCCGCGGTGATATAATTTTCTAAGTGTTGAAAGGGACCGTGGTCAGTCGGGCTCATGATGTGACGATATAGATGGAGATGAGGTTCTAGCAGTCGGCTAACCTAGGAACCCAAGACCAATCCAAGAGTTCGAGAAACTCAGGTTCAATTTTAAAGATATTTTGTCTATATTTATTTAAAATGTATTTATATTAATGTATCTTAATAGATTATTTGTGGTCCAAATGTAAACCATGTTCCAATTTGTGGAGAAATTGTAAACCAAGGAAGTTTAGGGTGCAAGATGTATATCGCAGAATTGTAGATGATGGAAGTTTTGGGTGCTAGATTTATAATAGCGCCAACACGGGGGTAGGTCGGACTCTTGTAAATAGTTGTTGAATGCATTTTTTTATTATTAATGCCAATAAGTGAACCTGTGTGTTGAGTTGTCTCTAGTAAAAGCATAATGAATGTGCATTAAGAAGGATGGGAATGTGGCTGGAGTTGAAGAGAGTGATAAATGGTTGAAATTTTTGTGAACCCAGGTATAGTGAAGGTTGCCGCCATAAAGTTAGATAAGTATGGAATTGTAGATCATGGAAGTTTAGGGTGAAACATGTATATCACGGAACATGGGGAATGAGAATTCAATTGCACCAAACCAGGAACCGACAGCCATAGAATTGGCTAGGTATGAAAAATAATGGCAGTCGGTTGGACTACCATAAATCATGGTTGAATAGCGAACCTGTTTTTTGAGTTGTCGCTAGTAAAATCATAATGAATGTGCATTGGGAAGGGCGGGAATGTGGTGGGGATTGAAGAGATTGATAAATGTTTTGAAACTTTTCTGAACAATGAATTCTAGGAGTCCAGGGTCGAATTGTAAATCACAGAAGTGTTGGGTGCAAAATGTATATCACGGAAGTGTTGTGTGCAAGATGTATATCAAGGAACAGGGGGCATAATAATTCGATAGCGCTAAGTCGGGACCCGACGTTGAGATAATTGGATAAGTTTTGAAAGGGATGACGATTGGTCAGGTTGATGATGTGATGATATAGATGGAGATGAGCTAACCCAAGAACCCACGACCAATCCAGGAGATCAAGAAAGTTAGGTTCAAGTTTAAAGAAATTTTGTTTATATTTATTTAAAATGTATTCATATTAATGTATCTTAATAGATTATTTGTGGTCCAAATGTAAACCATGTTTGAATTTGTGGAGGAATTGTAGAGCACTGAAGTTTTGGGTGCAAGATGTATATGGAAAAATTGTAGATGACAGAAGTTTTGGGTGCAAGATTTATAATAGCACTGACCCGGGGGTTGGTGGGACTCCCATAAATCACTGTTGAATGAGTTTTTTTCTTATTAATGCCAATAAGAGAACATGTGCACTGATTTTTCGCTAGTGAAAGAATAATGAATGTGCATTGAGGAGGGCGGGAATGTGGCGGGGATTGAAGAGAGCGATAAATGTTTTGAAAGTTTTGTGAACCCAGGTATAGTGAAGCTTGCGAGTTCCAGTAGTCCGGGGTCAAATTGTAAATGACGAAAGTGTTGGGTGCAAAATGTGTATCACATAATTGTTGGGTGCAAAACGTATATCACAGAAGTGTTGGGTGCAAGATGTATATCGCAGAAGTGTTGGGTGCAAGATGTATATCGCAGAACACAGGGCATAAGAATTCGATAGTGCTAAGTTGGGACGCCACGGTGAGATAATTGGCTAAGTGTTGAAAGGGACGATGGTTAGTTGGGCTCATGATGTGAATATATATATGGAGATGAGGATCTGACAGTCTACTAACCAGTCAACCCGCAACCAATCCAAGAGCTCGAGAAAGTCAGGTTCAAGTTTAAATGAATTTTGTTTATATTTATTTAAAATGTATTCACATTAATGTATCTTAATAGATTATTTGTGGTTCAAATGTAAACCATGTTCGAATTTAAAGGGTGTTTTGAGATCGAAAATTTTGCTCAAACCCATAAGCAATAGAGAAAAAAATATATGACTTAACATTTTGTATATGGAAGCATATTCTGAAATAAAGGAAGTTGCAATATATGCACAATATAAAACAAGAGCATGTACAAGGAAATGAGTTAATTTTAAGAAGAAATACAAATTTCAAATAACAACACCAAACATTGAACATCACCATAGAAAAACCTCAAATATTTATATTCAGATAAACTGGGTCACAAAATACATTTGAGAATATTTCCCAAAATAACTGTCTTGGAATTTGTAAAAAAATATATAGTTCAGTACATATTCTGTGAAATAAAAATGGGTTTTTCAAATTGACTGGGATTGGGACTGTCATAGACTACAAAGAAAATATGTACAAGAATGAAGTTTAGAGAAAGAAGAAAATTGACGATGGAAAACCGTAATACCTAGCAAGAAGAAAGATAAAATTGTCAGTCCTTAGTTAAATCTTTGTTAGAGTAACTGGATGCAGGCAAAAGAATGTGATCCATATAAACTTACTATGATGGTGTCCCATGCCTTGTCATTTTCTCGCTGATGTCCTTTTATGGAATTCCTCAGCTTTAACCTTCATTGGTAATCTAGTCGACAACCTTTTTGAACCATTCTTTGATGTAGCTCCTCATGGGCTCCATGTTGATTTCATGCTGGATTTTTATATTGAATAATTCACTTTCCAAGTCCCTTAGAATAATAGAGAGGTTATGAAATTATTATTGAATATCTTGGTTTTTAATCGAATAATCGACTAGCCAGTTTTTCATGTCATCTTCACCATATTCAAGAATGCCATAGAAATTTTCAATTGACAACATTTCATAGATATGAACTTGATCATCAAATGCTTGTTTGGTTAAAAAAAACGAGTTGAATATCAATTTTGGGTCTTGGACTTCATTGGTGTTGGCAGCTAGATATATCTCAGTTATCTTCTTGAATAGTTTGTCTCTTCTAGATATAGCCTCACTACATGCTTGAACGATACCATTCAGATTTTTTACCTTGTCTTTCCAGCATGCATTTAGTTGGTCTATTTGATCCGGGGAAGGGATATCCTCATGTCCTCTTCTGAACTCCATCATACCATTAAATTTAACACCAAATGGTAAAACTGCATCGACGTAGAAACCTTGCTCGTTCTTGAGATCTGCTTGTCGATACTCATGAAAAGCATGCGCTCTTGTTCCAAAAGAGACCATATTCTTTGGAATCTCCCAATATTTTGTTATTAATTCCATTATTCTATTTATATTATTTTCCACATAGGCTCGGGCCAATGTGAGAAGGATTACTAATCCTTTTAACTTTTTCGTAGTTGCGGTGGGCTCGATCATTGCCAAAGGAGTAGCAAACAGTGGAAGAGGCATTATAGTTGCCTCGAATTCTTTGATTCACTCCTTTAACATAACATTTTCCATTTCAAGGTCACTAATAGAGTTGTCTAGAGCATCTCCAATTGCTCGGTGTATATGGGAGATCTGGGAAGGGTTCATGTTGTGTAGGTTGATCTCTAAATGAGATTTCCCTTTCTTATTATTTACATCCCTCTTTTCAATAACCAATTTTTTGGATTCGTTGTAAAAAACAACGGTTTGAAATGCAAAAGAATCTTCTTCATCCAATGTATCGGTGCCAATTATTTCCATCCCAGGATTATGCGAGTAGTTCTCTCTAGCTAGTTTTCATCAGGGAACATTTCGTCAATGTCAATTTCTAGTTCCATATCTTTGAGGGAGAGATCGTGGATGTCAATTTCTGCCCTCACTCCCTCCTTTTCTTGGACTATTGTTTTTAATTTTTTGCTCGTGGGAAGTTTGTGAGAACTTTCAATTTTGTCGAAGGCAGGGTTCTTATCTCCTCCTCTGCCTGAAGAACTGTGTGTGACTTTCTTACTTGGGTAGGCCGTTGGAGTACTGCTCCGAGATGTTTTGGTCTTGGGTATGGCGGTTTGGGATTGGGAACTTTTTTCACCCGGGACTTTTCGTTTCTTCTTGTACAAATCATTGGTACTAACACTGAGTTCATTCAGGATAGTGTCAATGAAAGAACTGTTGAAGTGGCCCGAAAAACCATCAATCTTGTTCATATTCCTGACCATGAAATCCCCAACTTTCCAAGGAAGAGAGATGAATTGCCTTTTTAGTTTTTCATGGGAAAAATGTTATAAACCTCAATTGCACCTTACATGCATACCTTGCATCAGGCCATATTACTTGCTATTTTTTCCAAGCCATCACTAAAAGCTCTTCTTAAAAAACACTATTTTTGAAGATGTATGTTCCCTACACCACTAATGCCCATGTAAAGACTCGTGTTGCACCACTACATCTCATGTACGTACGCTAGTTGCATCGTTACAGCCTGCATATTCTCACAAATTTTGTAAAAATTAAAAAGTTGCAAATAGATATGGGCTTTTGGGTAGTTTGCTAACCAATTGACCGCCCATAGCCCGTCAACCAACCGAATAACTATATTTTTGACATATAAAAGAAGGTGTTGGGGTCTCATTCCAAAGCCAAGCATGAAAGAAGTGAAACTCTGCCCATTTCATAATCCCCCCATTGCCCCAAGCATTTGCAGCCACATTGTGAGTTTTGAGCCAGAATTCCCTATTCCAACCTTTTTCCTCCATTACTAGCCTAATCCATTTCCTAGAGAAAGGTGAAGACGAGAAAGATATGTGGTTGTAGTTGTATCATGGTGAAGAGGAGTCAAGGACGGGGTTCGAGGAGCAGTCACCGATCTCATTTTGTAAGTGACTTTGTGAGATTAATATAAAGAAGTAATTTTTCCATCCCTCCATATGATGTGTTCAATATTTATTTTTTATTTACATTTCATTATGACGTCTAACCCACTAATTCATATATAGAATGCATGTTCATAGTTTCTTGTTTGTCTTTTGGTGAATGCAGGTCGACCTTGGGAGGAGATTTGTAGTCGAGGAACAAATAAACATAAAGGGATTGACACCGGACGTGGGGTTTAAGGTAAGACTACTGGATCCCTATACTTTGTACTTTATGCATGAATGTGGGGTGTTGTTGGGATAGTTATTAAAAGTAGGATACTTTAGACGGTTATCTCTGCCTGAAATTTAGAACCCTAGTGTAGTCCATAGGGGGGTTTTCTCGCTATAGCAGAATTAACAACCATACTGGGGAACCTCTAGGGTTTTTAGGGGATTTTTTTTTTGGGTGCTTTAATTGGTTTGATTGCCTTTTTTTTTTGAGTTTCTATAAGTTTTTGTGCCTTTAATGGATTCAGGTTTTCCATACCAGTATTCCCTGCCTTGTCAGCTTTGTCTGTTGGTTTTCTTTTTGAGAATTTACAGAGGTGTATGTAGCCTGTAGTGGGTCTGCACGCATACATACAAGCCCTACCTTTGGAAATCCTGCATACATATGTAGGCTTCTAAAGTGTTAGTTGTGTTCCTGTGTCAGGAAAATATTTTTCCAAGAAGAGGCAATCATCCTCTTCCCTGATTGAATCCATACTTCTCAAGGGTTTTCTTGATCTAGTCCTAGTCTCTGTTGTTACAGTCTTTAGCCTAGGTTTGACATCAGTTATCTCTTTCTTTATCAATATTTCTTGTGTTTTATTGGTTAGGGTTTGAGATGAGTTTGTGAGTCTTTTCTGATTGTCTTGTTTGGTATTGTCAGTGACTCTCTGCGAGCTACAGAAGACCATAGGTCATTTTTGGTCTCGTCTTGTCTTCACTTTTTCCCTTTTATTTTTTTTGGAAGAAAATAAAAAGAAGTCATTTCTAGTTTCTCATTTTGAAGCATTAAAATAAAAAATAAAAAGATTTCATTTCTTTTTGTTTGGTTAAGTAGTTAGGTTGATTATATTACTTGTCAGGAAAAAGAGTGCTTTCTTAAGTTCTTTATCTGAATACTTAGAACACTAAGTAGCTCATAGTCAAGAAAAATCTTGTTTTGGGTGTTTCTTTTAAAAAGATCTTAGAAAAAAAAAGTTAGTTCAAAAGTTGGTTAAAGAGTTTAAATTTGCAAACCTTTATTTGTCAAAAAGAAGTAGTTTTGCTTTCAGTTTCATTTAATGCTCTTCTCTTTTGTCTCTTAAAAACACACCACTGGTTTCACTATCTGATCCAGGTGGATATTGGTGGCTACCCACCTATTCCACTTGGACCCCCACCATTGCTTCTTTCATTTTTTCAGTTTTCACACAGTTTACTATTTTTAGCAGTTTTTTTCGGGTCCTGAACTTCTGGGGCCATTTTGAGGCCCTAAACGATGTTTTTTTGGGTATGTTTCTATTGCAAAATAGCATCAAACAATGTTATTTTGTCTCGAGCGTTGTAGGCCTCGGATAGATATTTCCAACGAGCTATCATACGCCTAAAACGAAGATCGTATGCAAAAGTTACGACCCTGAGAAGTTGATGCACCAACTTACCCAAACGGGGCCCACATGACTTTTGGCGCTTCATCTCCCAGGGTTAGGTTTTTGGATGTCTAGGACTTTTGGCATTATCGTTTATTGTAAAAGGGCCTTTAGAGCCTCATTGTAATCATCTTCTTGCGAATGCAAGTAGCCGCCAGATCTCTTCTCAGAGATAAGCTGCTACCATTCTAGCGAGTCTTTCACTCTGTATTTTTACAGTCTCTGTACATTTCTTTCATTAATATAAATCGTGTATTATTGTATATCTGTGTTTATGGTTGCATCTCTGATACATTTCTGTTATATTATTGAACATCTGCGATATCTCTGTGCATTTCTTTATTATATCTCCAATCTCATTTCGTGCCGAAAATAATCTGGATCACTATTGCCTCCTTGACTTAAAACAACCACTTAAAATTAGCGATAAATTAAAATTTATTAGACTTTTTGTTTGTAGGGTCCATCAACTAGTCTAGGCTAGAGCCTTGATTTAGGTTGAAGATGAAACTCTTCAAGGCTATAAAACAAACATAGAAGTCTATGCCAGGGAGTTTCAAAAAGTCCACTAAACGTGGAAGTTATCTAGTACCCCCCTCTAACATAGGGGCTAAACACGAGGTCGTGTGTAGAAAGGTAGTGGAGATAAACCCTCCAAAGTCAGACCAAGCGTAGTGGGGAAAGCATATAGAGGGCTTATCCTGGGATTCCATTGATCGCATTTTCCACAGAGCTTCATGGGTCTTGAATCCATTTGAGGTCCTCAATCATATTCCAAAATACTTTCTTTCAATACCCTTGATAGGTTTCGGGCTTGATACCTTTCTCATTACGATCCACCCGACTATCGATTGTACCTACTTGGTGATTGTTTGCGCCCTCTAAACCTAGTTTCCTTTATCTTAGTTACTTACACAGTTGACTGCGGGGGTATACCACGGTACCTAGGGAAGACATCGAGCCATGCTTTGTAGAGTATACCCGGAGGGTACTTTCGTATTCGAGTTGCACTTGCACCGGTAAGTTGCTCTAGTGTTGGCTAGTGTAATTGTTCTTCCAAGTAGTTAGTGGCTTGATTTCTTTATCTCATAAGAACTTTTCTAGTGTGTGTTGGTTTTCAACGTTAATAAATCCCTAATGTATCATTGATTTTCTCACACAATGGAAGATCAAGAGCTCCATTGGTCATGAAGGATTTTGGGCCTGCCGCCGGTTGAAGTGGAGCCACCACCGCCTCCGCTAAGGCGAAGACTTGACCAGGAAGGGTCATTTGAGGCCATCGAGCAATAGGAAACTGTACCTGAGCCATCCCCGAGAGGAGAAAAATTGAATCCCGAGGAGCCTACCATTTCTAACCTCGGAGCGGAAGCTCTCAAGTCGTATAACTCCCCGATCACTAACTTGTCAACGCCCATCATGGTACAAGTTGTCCCTCCAAGGATAACTCATCGCAAGCGTCAAATAGTCTTGCAAGAAATGATGGAAGAAAACGCTGCTACTTCATCTGGGAGTCCTCATACTCCCTCAACGACTGTCACCACAGGGGGCATTCCACCTCCTAACTCACCCTCACAGGTCCGGACCACTATGGTCTCGACCCCCTCTACCTTGGGTAGTGATCTGATTCCGTCTATGGCGTCGATCACTGTTCCGTTCGCCTAGAGTGCGACGGGCCCTCTGTTTTCATACGGGATGACCATCTTCAACACGAACTTGGTCCTATCCTACTCCACCCTATAGACCATGGGTCTAGGGGCAGGGAGCTAAAATGCTCCTAGGTCCATGCAGGGCACCTCAGCCCCATATAATGCTTTCCCTTACAACATAGGTCATATACCTTTGCCCTCTCCCTTGCTCGATGGTGCCTCTCAGTAACCCGTTTGGCCGACCATGAACTATAACCTGTCTGGAGTATGTAGTCAATGACCTTCTTCCAACAACATGCAGGTGGGTTCTTTTTCATTCTCTTTGTTCGACGTGTTTGGTAACAACACATTCTCATCAGATGTCATCTCAGCCTGGGGAAACCCTAGTTTTGGACAACAAAATCCTGCGCAAGGTATTATTCCTATACAGGGGGAAAATACCTCACAAGGACCTTGGAATCCGTTGCAGGGATCAATCCCCTCATCAGGGATTTTGACCAGGGGAAACCCCTTCCATTGTTAATGGAACCTCGGGCAAGGCTCTGTACCTATGCCGGTCAGATCGGTAGGGGGCAACCTTTTCCAGAACCTTTGGAACGCAACATCAGGAGCAATCCCTTCTCAACCCTCAATGTTGTACTACAGGAGTCAGCCAATGACATCTTAATAAGAATAGTATATGTATGCTAGACACGACCATGGTTTTTACCAGAACCCTGGTCAATAGCCTAACTTTTCCTGGCAACCTGGTGCCAACCAAACTCCAGGCTCCTTTCCTCCTGTACATACTCAACAACCTAAACTATCTTTTCTGGCAATGTTGCATTTTCCATACTTGTCAATATTGTTAAATGACCCAATCTGTCACGATCCGTGTTGGCTAGCAATGCCAATGAAGTTTCCCTCAGACATTCTAAAGTTTGAAGGTAATCCCAATGAAGATCCAGGTGATCATGTGACTACCTTTCACCTATGGTGCTCGTCCAACTCTTTAAAGGATGACTCTATCCAGTTGTGTTTGTTTCAACACACTCTTATCGAGAGTGCCACGAAATGCTACATCGAGATCGACCGCTCAAGATGATCTACTTTTGGCGAATTGGCAATGGTTTTTCTAAACCATTTTCAATTAACTGTGAGATACGATGTTGGCACCAAATTGCTGGACAATTTTGAGCAAACAAAAGTTGACCAGATCTTAGATCACATCCAAGAATGGTAGCGCAAGAAGAGTTTGATAAAAGTATCAGTCCCATCGGATTTCCTGCTGGAGTGGTTCATTAAGTCTTTGGTACCTCAGTTATCCAAGGATGTTGCAACATCGAGAGTGTTTTCCGAGGAAGAGGTGATACTGAGAGCTCAACCGCTTGAACTAATATACTCTCAGTCTAGTTTACTTTACAAAGTTTTTCTAGATGTGCCACAGCCCATTATTTACAGGACCGGACACAAGTCTGGACCACATGCCAATGGTATTGTTGGTTCAGCACAAACGAAGCCCACTGATCATTTGTCAAATCAATTGCAGCAATTTTTGATATAGCAGATAGCGGCCAACTAGACCTATGGTTTGGCTACTCCCCCTACTCAAATTTCAGATGTACACAATGTGCAATCGACAAAACCGAAGGCCACCCAACAGCCTAACGGAAAGAAGAAACAATGAAATAAGGGTAAAGGGGATAAGAAACCCACCAACAATGCTGGCGGGGGAAACACGAAAAAGAAGAAGTTGAAGTATTTGTATAACCTTTGCATGGAAGACCATCCGACTCACTTGTGCCCTCGGATTGCAGAGGCCCAAAATGTTTTAGCACAGCAGCAGCCTGTTGTGATAATGAACCCATTTCCACATGGGAAAAATTTAACTCAAGCCTCTGCAAACGTGGATGGAGGCAGTCAGGGACCCCCTTCATCGTCTAGTAATCCCTTGACCTTGAGTGTTTATATGTTGAAAGGTGATTCCCAGATAACAAATAGGACACACAATTACGGAATTCCAAACACTTATGAGAAGGGTAAAGAAGATGAAAACCCATCTGTTCCTCTCCAGATCGAGAATACATTGGACAAAACAATGACATGCATCCTGAAAGGGGCATTCAAGAAAGCTTCTCATAATCCAAATGCGAGGGCCACCCAGAATTACTTTGTGGTGGAGGATTTGTCACAAACCCGTTGCGCAATGTCTTCTTTGGAGGTCCTCTAGAGATACCCCTCCCAGAGAAAGGCTCTGTTAGCTGCCTTAGGATCTGCTGAGACCTCTAATCCAAGAATAATCATGCTTGATACAACTGACTTAAAACCTTATCTCCCCTACCACGTGGCGTTTCAGAGAGTAGTGGCTTACACCATGAAAACTTTTACAAGAAATATTTTCCACACAGTGGTTGATGAGGGCACCTCGACATGCATGATGTCATTGGCTTGTTGGAAGGCCATTGGCCAACCCATTTTGTCTCCATCAATCACTCTTCTTACCACTTTCGAAGGTCATTCGTTCCAACCCCATGCAATCATCCCTTCTTTCCCTGTGCAGTTAGGGGGGAAGATCATGTGCATCAAGGTTGAAGTGGTCGATGCACCTCTCAACTAAAATCTCTTGTTAGGAAGGATTTGGACCTATTTTATACATGCAGTGGTAGCTACATTTTTTTGGGTCTTACTATTTCCACATGAGGGTCGGATAGTGTCCATTGATCAGTTGTCCTTCTCCCATCCTGACCCTTCATCGGGGACATCCACGGTCCCGATGATTGATAACCCTCAGCTTGGCGTCGTCAATGTAGGGGTTGGTTTGTGCCCACCTTTGATGGGTACTTTTCATTACCCGCCTCCTTCTGGTGATGTTAAATTCATATCGGATGTCCCCGACTAGCCTAAGGCTGAAATGTTTCAAGTATCATCATTCTGCACGACTTACTTTAAGGATCTGTGGACTCTTCCTTCCCCTTTCGTCCATAATGGAAGGGACAGGGAACCATGGTGAGGCCATGCCCTTGTCCGTAGGAGAGGTTTCATACTCTATGGTCCAACAAGCTTCCGTCGACCCCGATCCAACTCTCACACAGGAATTAGATCCACTTTTTGAGTCTACCTAGGCTCAAGGTTCCCCTGCCACTATCAATTCCCTATACTTGGTCTTGGCCTCTAACGAGGCAATTATAGAGGCATTGACTGGTCCAGACAGACCCTGGGATGATCTCCATCACAGATCTTATTCTCCTAGAGTTAGGAATAATTAAGGCAGGTGAATTCATGTTGACTATGACTGGAGATAGCCATTGTATTATTAATCCTCTGGCTATGCACATAGTTTATCCCAAGGGTAATATGGAAACCATCACTAAAATGATACCTACTGACATTTCCAGAACCCTTAGCATCATGGAGAATGTCTTTGTCGGAGAATTCTGCTCCCCTAAAGAGATTCAAATCTACATGGATTTATTTAAGGAATTCCGTGATGTTTTTTCCTGGTCTTACGAGGAAATGCCAAACATAGATCCAAGAATCGTTGAACATGAAATAACAACTTATCCTGATGCCAAGATGGTCCAACAGAAGCTCCGTCTGGTAAATCCTAAGAAAGAAACCACTATGAAGGTTGAAGTAGAGAAACTGCTCAAAGTTGGTTTCATCTACCCCGTTCAATTGACTCAATGGGTGTCAAATCCCATTCTGGTCAACAAAAAGCAGGCTATGATTTTATGTTTGTACAGACTTTCATGATTTGAACAAGGCATGTCCAAAGGATAATTTCCGTGCCACATTTATTGACCAGATTGTCGATGAATGCACGGGCTGTGAGGTCTTTTCTTTCATGGATGGTTTTTTGGGATACAATCAGATACAGATTAATCCTGAATACCAACATAAAACAACTTTTATCTATCCTTGGGGTACATTTTCTTATCAGAAGATGCCTTTTGGCTTGAAGAATGCTGGAGCCACTTTTCAATGGGCCATGTTTTTTACTTTCCACTATCTCAAACACATAGTCGAGGCCTATCTCGATGATTTAGCATCATGATCTCGCAATAGATTTGATCATCCCATGCACCTCTGACTTATCTTTGAGTGATGTCACTACTATCAGATTCACTTGAATCCAAACAAATGCAGTTTCTGTGTGATGTTGGTTCGTCTTCTGGGTTTCATAGTTTCGACAACAGGGATCATGTTCGATCCTCTAGAGGTTGAGGCCATAGTTCAATTGCCTCCCCCATGCATAGTCCCTCAGCATCAGATTTTACAGGGAAAAGCCAACTTTCTTTGACATTTTATCGCAAACTATGTCGAGATCACTAAAGGGTTCATGTGTTTATTGAAGAAGGATGTTCCTTTTTATTGGGATGAATCCACTCAGCACTCTTTCAAAGCATTGGAATGCACCCTCACATCTGCTTCTCTACTTCGGACACCCAATTATAATAAATATTTTTTATTGTATTTGGTCGCGAAAGAGTCGACCATCGGTATGGTATTGGTTCAAGAGGATGATATGCTTGAAGAACATGTGATTTATTACTTTAGTCGAGGCCTGGTTGGACCAGAACTCAACTATTCCCACATTGAGAAGCTTGCGTTGGTAACAGTACATGCTATCTAGCATTTCCGTCATTACATCATGTTTCGCAAGACCACCGTCATTGTCCTGGTAATCCATTCCAATATGTGTTGACACGACATCTAATCGGTGGAAAGATCAGTAAATGGATTGCTATCCTCCAAGAATTTGAATTGGATTTTGTTTCAACAAAATCTAAAAAGTCATTGGTCTTTGTGGAACTCATTTTGGAACTTTCGGTCGAGTCAGGTGATGTTACGCCCGAAGAATCACTGATTAATGGATATATTTTTATGATTTCATCTTCAAACCCCTGGAATGGATATATACTACTCTATATCCAGACTTTGAAGTGCCCTGCCTCTACTTCTTGTGATGAGTGTCGATGTATATGCCTTCAGGCAAAAAACTATCTCATACTCGAGGACACTTTGTATCGTCGAGGTGTAGATTGCATCCTTTGCTGATGTCTCACTCATGAGGAAGAGGAGATCGTCCTTAACGACTACCACACTAGAGCACATGGTGGTCATTGTTTTTGGTTGGCAACAACCCAAGTGATTCTACGAGTTGGTTACTTTTGGGCGACGTTAATCAAGGATTGCGTTGAATCGGTCAAGAAATTCCACCCGTGTCAGATCTTCTCCCAGAAGATGAGGGACACCTCGCTCCTATTTTTCCTATCATTACAGTTGGCCCCTTCACCAAGTGGGGGATTGATTATACCACATGCCATCCCCCTTAATCCAGGGGGCACCGTTATATCATCATAGAAGTATACTAATTCAAAAAGTGGGTTGAAGCTATGCCAACATTCAAATATGATGGTGAGACAACAAATATCTTTTTGTTCAATCAGATAATAGCAAGGTTCAGAATCCTGAGAGAGATTGTCACTGACCATGGTAATCACTTTCAGAATAAAATGATGCCTGAGTTAACATCAAAACTTGGGTTGAGGCAAGAGAATTCATGACCCTACTACCCAAAAGAAAATGGTCAGGTGGAAGTTGTGAATAAATCTCTCAAGACCATTTTACTGTGAACGATAAATTCAACCAATTCTAATTGGCATTTGATGTTGTACTTAGCATTGTGGGCCTATGAAATGTCTGTGAAGACTGAAACTAGTTTCTCACCTTTTCAAATCGTTTACGAGATGGAAGCAGTCTTGCCTATAAAGTGCCAGATCCCATCTCTAAAGTTGGCAGTATAATTATTGCCAGACACTTCACCTCTTGAGGAACGCTTATTATATCTTGAGCAGCTCGATGAGCATCATCGTGATGCAGCCTTGGATAACAAGTCTCACAAGCAAAGAGTCAAGTGTCAGTATGATCGGTTCGTTCATCCTCAGATTTTCTCTGAAGGATTCCTTTTCCTAGTCTATGACCAAGATAAGGATCCCCTGGAGGCAGGCAAGTTCAAACCCATGTGGTTCGGACATTTCATTGCGAATGAGGTTTTAAAGAAAGGCTCTTATCGTCTGGTAGAGTTTGAGGGAAATGATTTAGTGGAGCCTAGAAATGGGCTCTACCTCAAGAAGTATTACTCATAGGTGGGTTCCCTTGGGTGACTTTTTGTACATATGTATAGTTTTTATACAATTAGTTTTTATCTTTTTGTTTTATGGACGTGTCATTTTTTATATCATCTTTTTCACTAGGGCAGATGTCAAGTGAATCATAGTTGTTCATTGGGTTTGCAAATGACGCTAGATGACACACTCGGATATTTGCTTCCGCAGCTTAGGTGATTTTCACACCTCAGGGCCAGTTGTTATCTTCTAGAGGTATCTATTTAGGCGATGCCACAAATAATGTTGTCGAATACAACGCAGTAATAGAGTTTATTTGTGATTCTTTGTCACATAGTATCTATCACATTTGGGTCTACGTAGATGCTCAGATGGTTGTGTCCCAATGAAATGTGGTTTATCACGTTTATGATCCTACTCTACACCAAAGGTTCCTTAGGGTACGTCTCTTAGAACGAAGATTTTATTACATTACGTATATCCATGTTCTTAGGATATTGAATCAAATTATAGATACTCTAGCTAATCATGTATTAGATTGGCATATTACACACATGTAAGAAAAAACATACACATGCACATGTAAATACATATGTAAATAAATGTAATCCATAAGACATAAAAAGATGTAAATAAGAATTTATATATTTAAAGTATCAGAGTACATAGGTGGGCGCAAGCACCTCAAAAATACATGTCCAATATGCACCAAAGGGCTTATTCCCTCAACAATATACAAAAAGTTCTCTCGACACATAAGTAGCCCGTCTTAGCTAAGGGCAGGGCCTGTTGGCCCTACCGTAGTGAACAACGACGTTTGCCACATGCTGAAAGAGTTGGACCCAGGTCCATGGAACCCCAACTACGTGAGGTTGCATCGATGGTGGCAGATCCTCAATCTCTGCCATAGGGACTATGTGAGTGAGCACGGTGAGGTTCCGCTCCACTCATCTCAGTACTCTCTCAACCTCTCCAGCTGGAGGTCCCCTGCTGCTACTGTTGGTCTAACGGATATGGCTGGTTCTGCCTTTGGTCGAGGATGCCTCCTGGTCCTCGTAAAGTCTATTGGATGCACTTATCCCACATCTGTACATAACAGATACATAGTTTTCAAATACTCTGGTAGAAATAAAAATGATATATATAAAAAAGAAAAGAAAAAATTAAACAATTTTGAAAGTAAAATACATACCCATCTCTCCTCCCTCATCTCCGGGAGGTAAGGGCATATCAGGATCCCTAGAGAATTTTATCCCAGCATAGGGGTAGTCCTCTATAGTCGAAATCTACCGAGACCACCAGTCGAAGAATGTGTCGTCAACGGCCTCTATGGTATTTCCACCCCCCCGTTGTGGCAGCAATGTCGCCCATCTAATCACTGTCGGAGCGGAGGCCACATGCCCCTGCAATGTCTCTCGAGGACTAAGGTTGGGTACCCTCTCTAAAAATAACGAGCATAAAATAGTCCTGAATCTAAATTTTTTGTTCTCCCGCCCGCAACACTCGGTGAGTTGTCTCTTCATGCAGCCTAGCATGGTCGTGCTCTAGTCAAAGATTCTTGCATTCAAGCACTGCACTGCACAATACATGTTCACCCGAGAGGCCTGATGTAAAGTTGTGAATCCATTGATCCACCTAATGAGTAAAAATATCACTTTCAGTGATAGGTTGGAAATCTTGTCGATCGACACGTGAGAACCTACCTTCTCAGTGCCTCCCTTGCAATGTAGGCCAATCAACTATGCAATGTTATGAGGCCCAGGAGGAAAAGTACACAAGTTGACTGGCTCTCCTTTAGGGATGATTTTAGGGGCTAAATTTTGCTCATGGGATAATTTTCCATGGTTTTTCCAAAAACGAGATTCGTTATCTTAAAAATGATTCTCCCAAATTCTATAGGATAAAATTATGTCACCTTAAAAATCACCAAAATTTTATAAAAACTATATAAAATCCTTAGAAATTTGAATATTTTTACAAAAATATCACCAATCATTTATAGTTGGCATATGAAGGATTAGTAAGATTCGCCAAGGTTTCTACATTTTAAAATAAATTTCCATCCTTAAAATCATCCTTTCTCTCCTCTCCTTGAGAGGCCAGTCAAAAAGTAGATATCTTCAGTCGTTGGAGTCAATGATTGACCCTCCGGCATAAACTCCTCAACGTCAGGGTGCCATTAATCCACCAAGGCATTCAACATCCTGGGTTGTGCCCACATGAATGGACATCGGAAGAACTTCCAAAAACCTCATTGCCTCAATGCAGCCATAGCTGCAAGGTCCTCATCGACTAGTATGCCAATCTCTTCATGCTCCCTCTCTCTCCAATGGACATACATCCTACAAAATGACAGGTTCAAAGGAGAGTTAAACTCTTGTATTTTCAAAATTTTCCATGTGTTTGAGGGTGTATGCGGGTTGTATTGAGCAGAGTCACATATGCATGTGGGCAGGTTGTTTTCTGCCCATGGGCATACGTGTGTTGTCCTTGGACAGCCTACGTACATGCAGGGCCACACCTTTTTAAGAGTGTGCGCACCCCAAAAAACTAAAATAAACAAAGAAGGGAAGTATTGAATTGCAAGAGGGGTTGATTTGTACTTACTTGGTCTGAGCAGAAGTTCGTTTCGTCAACTGAAGCTCTCAGAATCAACTTTTTTAGCAAAGGGGCGTTTTTGGCTCTTTGGTCAATTCTCAATTTGCAATGGTGATAATGAGCTGCCAAGCTTCTATTTATAGATTTGTTTGGCCCTTTTTGTCATTTTTTGAACCCTTTTGTCATTTTTTCTAGCTTGAAAATCGTTTAACGTGGTTCTTGAGTTTCTTATTAGATGTTATGACATACTCCACTTTAGGTTTTGGGAAACTTTTTGGGAGTTGGGTCACTTTCGAAGATCCTTTGGTAAAAGTCGTTTTTCCAAATTTTTTCATTTAAATTAGGATTCCACCTCTACTTTATGCATCTCATTGTCTTTTCCTCTTTGCCATAGGATCGATCCCACCGAATTATGACACATAACCATTATTGCTACTTTATAAGTGTCGTAATTTGGTGGTAGAGCCTACCTCTTCATAGATGCCCTAGGTAGATCCTGGTTTCCTTTTGGTATCAATGTTGTCATTAATGACTTTAGGCTCGGGAGTCCTTGTTAGTCTTGTCCTGATTACGATTTTGAGCCTCATTTGCAAGATTCATCATCACTCTTGAACTCACCCTCGAGACTCCCAAATAAAAATGAGTCTTCTTTAAGCCCTTTTCAGACTCTATAAACATGAAAATATTGTTGAGTAATCTTGTTTCCCTTCACGCTCACCAAACTAAAATTTGAAGGCACGTTTGACCGATGGTATTTTACCCCTTTTTTGGTCTTGATGGTCAACTGCATGAACAAAGGTATACTCTAGGAACTTCGGTTCGCTAGAAAAGTATTCTTAGGTATAAGTTTAACCCTTTTTCGGGCCTGAGGGACTAAATTTACAAAGAAGAACATTCCCCACAGAGTCCATAGTTAAGCTCTTTTCAGACAACCTAAAATTAAAAATATTGTTGAGTGACCTTGTTCCTTCACACTCGTTAAACTAGTCTAGAAGAACATTCCCCACAGAGTCCATAGTTAATCTCTTTTCAGACTCCTTAAAATTGAAAATATCGTCGAGTGACCTTGTTCTTTCACACTCGTTAATTGGTCTAGAAACAAATCTAGTGGCATGAGTTTACCCCTTTTTATGGATTTTATATTAAGGAGGAAAAAGGTACACCTCAAGAGATTCATCTCACCGGGAGAGTTCTCCTAAGTAAATTTCACTTTTTCGGGCTAAGGAGACTAAATCTAGAAAAAGATAGTGATTCCATAGTTAAGCTCTTTTCAGACTCCTTAAAATTGAAAATATTGTCGAGTGATCTTGTCTTTGTCACACTCATTAAAATGGTTTTGAATAGAAGTCTTTTCAGTGCTAGTTTACCCCTTTTTCGAACTGAATAGACTACTTGCGAAAAAGGTACCCCAGTGGAGTTTTCTTTTGCGCTTTTTCAGACTCTCTAAAAATGAAAAACCATTGATCTTACCTTCTCTGGGCTCATTAAAATTACATTTAAGGGTTTTATCATTGTGTCCTGTTAATCGCATTTGCATTCCTACGTTTTGGACTAATTCTGTCTCCATGTTGCTCTCAATTGAACGTTTGAAGCATGCCTTATACGCAATCCTTGTAGCACTTTGCCTCTGCATCTTGACACCTTGACCCATGGAGGAATTTTCCCAAGTGTCCTTTTCATGCACATGTCTCCTTTCTCTAAGCATTAGTGTGTTCCTTGCGCTTGGAACTAGTATTCCTCATGATACTCGTTCCTCCTGTGTAATGTAGCATTCTTTTATTCTTTTTCAAGATTTCAAAATTATTGAAAAAGACAAAAAAATCAAATATATCCCAAAAAGAGGATGGGAAAGGTATTTTATTTTTATGGCAGCACAATGAGTCGCCCTTGGAAAAAGCACATCCTTTCATTTGTTCATCAAGCTTTGGGATTTAATGTGACCTTAGGAAGTTGTTCCCGCTACATAGACCTGTTTCCTCCTCTGTTTGGTTATTCTTCCAAACATATGGAGAGTTTGTGTTTCCTCCTGCATCATGAAATTATGTCAATGTCATGATGCCTGAGTCTAGTCATCTATCATGCTATTGTCCAAGGGAAGTTTTTACTAAACATGAGTCGACCCTTCTGAAGTTTGTCTCTTGCCCTCATGACCGACCATCTTGAAAGTCTAATCAAGTCCTTTTTCGAAATCACTGAAGTTCTCTGCCTGATCATCAAGATCCTCTTGTTTGTCCCCTGATGAGCCATCAAATACCTCTAGGTAGTTAATTCATACACTCACATTACACTCCTACCTGATTTTTGAAGATCTTGAAGTTGTTTCTCGATCTTTGAAGGCCTCTTCTCTAGCCATTAGGTGTCATTGGCTTCTTGAAGATGGATACTATACATGTATATATTTTGATTTTGAGATGTAGATCCATTGTGTATTGCTCGTGGCTACACTTTATATAGTTATATGATATGGATATGCAGTGTATTTAATTGGCAACCATGATTTTATTTCATCCCAAGCATGGGTATGCCCGCCTCGATGAGACAATTGTTATTTTGAAGATGGCACCTCCCGAACTTTGGTCCCGGGCTCACTCGCTTCATACGTTGGTAAAGATTTGTAATGTATTTTGGCCATCAGATTCTCTTCTGAACTCTCACATTATGGGGCATCTGTTATAACCCTAAATTTCACCTTACATGCATACCTGGAATCAGGCCATCTTACTTGTTATTTTTTCCAAGCCATCACTAAAAGCTCTTCTTAAAAAACACTATTTTTTAATATGTACATGCCCTGCACCACTACTTCTTGCGTACACACGCTTGTTGTACCACTACATCTCGTGTACATAAGCTAGATGCATCATTACAGCCCGCGTATACTCATAAAAGTTGTAAAAATTAAAAAGTTGCAAGGAGATACAAGCGTTTGGGTAGTTTCCTAATCAATTGACCACCCATAGCCCATCACCCAACCAAATAACTATCTTTTTGGCATCTAAAAGAAGGTTTTGGGGTCTCATTCCAAATCCAAGCATGAAAGCAGTGAAAATTTTCCCATTTCATAATCCCCCCTTGCCCCAAGAATTTGTAGCCACGTTGTGAGTTTTGAGCCAGAATTCCCTATTCTAGCCTTTTTCCTCCATTACTAGCCTAATCCATTTGCTAGAGAGAGGTAAAGAGGAGAAAGATACATGGAAGTAGTTGGAGCTTGGTGAAGAGGAGCCTAGGACTGGGTTCGAGGAGCAGTCGTCGATCTCATTTTGTAAGTGACTTTGTGAGATCAATATAAAGAAGTACTTTTTTTGTCCCACCATATGATGTGTTCAATCTTTATGTTTGATTTAAATTTTGTTATGATCTCTAACCCACTAATTCATATATAGAATGGATGTTCGTAGTTTTTTTTTTGTATTTTGGTGAATGTAGGTCGGCCTTGGGAGGAGATTTGTAGTTGAGGAACAACTGAACGCAAAGGGATCAACATCGGACGCGAGGTTTAAGGTAAGACTACTAGATCCCTATACTTTGTACTTTATGCATGAAAGTGGGGTGTTTTCGGGATAGTTGTTAAAAGTAGGAGACTTTAGACAATTAGCTCTGCCTGCACTTTAGAACACTAGTGTAGTCCATAGGGGGGTTTTCCTGCTATAGCAAAAAATGCAACCAGTAGATGTATTGCCTTGCTATTCCAGAAAAACACATTGTACCAGATATGTGACATGGAAGGAAGAAAGGATTTTTTTTGTACCCAAGAATACTTATAACATTATAGTTCTCCATTTCTTCTAGTGTTCCCTTCCTATCCAGGAAGTTGGTCACCAGGTCACACAACTGGGGAAAATACTTTCCAAATATCAATGCTTTAAAAAATGAAACAAAATCATTAAATACTTTATAAAAATGTTGGGATGCATCATGTCTCCATAATATATGGTACGAGAAGGTTACTGGGTCAAATTCACAGTTCAACTTTTTACACATAGATAGTCCAATGGACAACAATTTGCCACTGCAAAAATTAAATAAGATGGCATAAATAATTTATTTTGCCTTGTGTATTGCAATAACTGGGAAGATATTTCAATGGAAATCAACTTGCCCCAATGGAATATGGATTGTTCCTTGACCATAAAATATAAAATATACATAATCATCTGAGAGATGTTGGTTGCACTTTCTTGTATCGTTATCCTTGTGAAAATCCATGAAATTTGTCGGAAAGGGTTTTTAAATGCACTAACCTATAATATAGTCATGTACCAGGGAGAAACTGTTGGGTTCTCTAAGAACTTCAACAGGATTTCCAATTCATTATCATGATTCTTTAAGAACTATCTGCAAATATCGCCCTTGAAAGTAGGCATCGGGTCAAGAAGTCTTAACATATTTCGAAATAATTAGGCGATAAGGAGACTTGGGAATGGTTACCCAACTGTATAATTTGTTGGTTAGGAATATAGTTCTTGGTGCAACTCGTGACCAACTCCTTATAGTAAAAAAATTCGGGGACACAATCTGCTCCTACAATTCTAGATGTTGAGATAACATTTTTCTCGGCAGAAGGGGACGAGTAGTAGTCATAAGATCTAGACCATTGAAAACTCTGGTCCTCGCACCTGAAAATATTCAGGGTATCTCCATAGAAATGTTGTCGAGTGGCAGCCATAAGGTGATGAGAAATTTCCTTTGCTTCTCATAGTATTTAAAATGAATGTTGCAACATCATAATATAATCTCTGGTAAATCTTGGTTCAATGTGTTTTAATGGGAGATGTCTTCGACCTTTTCTCCTTTTAATGCCAATATTTGTGATGTGTCTGGTAATTTGTCACTAATAAAGGCATAATTAATGTTCATTGGGAAGTGTGCAAAGGTGGAGAGGGTGGACGGGAGCGAAAACTGCTTTGAAACTTTTGTGGATCTGGAATCTAGGGAACCCGCAAATATGTGACAACAGGAGCTAAAGAATCGACTAAGTATGGAAAGGCGGGGTACAATGACTTCAAAAAGTTAAAGTAAATAACAATTTTTCTGAGCTCAATATCCACACACA
>ML783196.1:440279-457969 GCA_009831015.1 Picea engelmannii | reverse complement strand
AGATGCCATAATATTGACCTCTGCAAATTTCATAATAGGGAGGTTTAGTTGATGGATCCAAATATGGATTACTTCAGGCGACTGGGGTGCACATGGGTTGCATGTGAGAAAAGCTAATGTTTTGATGAATATTTGTTTATATTGCTACATGTGGTAGTAATTGTGTGATAGTATTTAGAGTGAACATTGGAGGATGGTAATATAATCTCCCGTAAATCTATTTTTAATGCATTTTAATGGGAGATGTTGTCCAACTTTTCACTCATTAATGCCAATATTTTCAAAGATAATAAAAGCACAATCAATTTGCATTGAGAAAGTGTGCAAAGATGGCAGGGAAATCGAGAAAGTACGAAAAGGAAGGGAGGTCAGACGGATGCATGTAGACTCATCGTAGGTAGAGTGAAGCTTGTAAGTTCGAGGAGTCTGAGGTCAAATTGTAGATAAAATAAATTTTCGGTGCAAGATGTATATGACAGAATAGTGGCATGAGAGTTCCATAGCACAAATCTAGGAACTGGTGGGCATAAACATTAACTATGGGAAAAACATTGTCAGCTATGTAATATACCTAGATCTCGACAAAATTAGGTTCAAGTTAGAAGATAATTTGTTTATATTTACTTAAACACTTTTCATATTATTTTATTTTATTAGTATTCTTTGTGGCCCAAATGCAAACTATGTTCAAATTGGAAGGGTGGATCAACATTTTCATATGCAAGCATATTCTCAAATATGTGAACTTGTAATATATGTGCAATACTAAAGAGGGGCATCATGTCAACACCTTTGTAGATGACAGTGGGCTAGCACAATATTTCATTTTTGTTGTGATGATGCCTTAAAAAAACTAAAGTAGCCAACATTTTTTGTGAATTAAAGATTGACAGAAAGAAACTAATAAAATTCCATAATATTCTCCCATTAATGCATTTTAATGGGAGATGTCCTCGACCTTTCCGCTTATTAATGCCAATCATTTTGAACATCTGTGCTTAGATGACACTAGTAAAAGCATAATTAATGTGCATTGGGAAGGGGAGAAGGTGGTAGGGATGAAGGGGAGTGAAAAATGATTTGATACTTTTTTGCATAAGGAGTCTGTGAACCCATGAAACTTTGAAGAAATGACTAAGTATGGAAAGGTGGGGCGGTCAGAAGGAGTCATTGTCTGTAGAGCCAGGCTTGTGAATTCGAGTAGTCCGTGGTCGAATTGTATATCACCCAAGTTTTGGGTGCAAGATGTATACTCTGAACATGGGGCATGATAGTTCGATAACCATAAAATTGGATAAGTAAGGAAATGAAAGGCGATTGGTCAAACTCGTGATGTCAAGATATAGATGGATATAGAATTTGTGAGTCCACCACCCGAGAACCTGCGAGCATAGAAATGCGACTAAGTATAGAAGAGGAAAAAGAAAGGGAGCAAAAAAAATTATGCTTCACACAAGAACACTTTGTCTAATAATTATTAAGCGATAGAAGCACATCAACTATGGGGCATGAGAGTTCGATAGAGCCTAGTCGAGAATCGATGAGAATAAAATTGGCTAAGTATGGAAACGATCAGTGGTCAGTCGGACTCATGATGTGAAGATATAGATGAATATAGAATTTCTGAGTCCGCAACCTTGGGAAACTGTGAGCATAGACATGTGACTAGGTATAGAAGTAGAAATGAATAATAGATGGGAACAAGAAAAGGGAAAAGCTGACAAGTATAGAAGAGGAAAAACAAAGGGAGTAAAGAACTTTATGCATTACACAACAACACTTGGTCTTAAGTATGGAAAGACGGGGTGGTCAGATGGATTTATCATAGGAAGAGTGAGGCTTGCGAGTTCTAGGAGTCTGAGGTCGAATTGTAGATAACCAGAGTTTTGGGTGCAAGATGTATACCTGAACATAGGGCATGGGAGTTCGATAGTGCTTACGTGGGAACCCGAGAGCATAAATATGCAACTAAGTATAGAACCAGAAACAAATAATACAGGGAAAGAAGAAAAGGGAAGAACAGGTAAGTATAGAATAGGAAAAATAAAGGGAGCAAAGAACTTTATGCATCACACAACAACACTTAGTATGATAATTATCAAGCTATAGAAACACATCAACTATGGGAAAAACATTTTCAGCCATGGAATATAGCTGGAGCTCAAAAGACATTGGTTCAAGATAAAAGAGATGTTCTTTATATCTATCTCAACGAGCAATACACAAAATATATGACTTGGCATATTTATATGAAAGCATTCAGATGGAGTCATCGTAGGTAGAGTGAGGCTTGGGAGTTCGATTTCAGGGTCGAATTGTAGATCACTGAAGTTTCGGGTGCAAGATGTATACCGCGAACACGGGGCATGAGAGTTCAATGGCGCCTACGCAGGAACCCACGGCCATAAAATTGGCTAAGTATGAAAACGAACGACGGTTGGTCGGACTTGTGATGTAAAGATATAGAGGGACATAGAATTTCTCACTTCGCCATCCCAGGAACCCACAAGCATAGACATGGGAATAAGTATAGAACCAGAAACGGATAATAGAGGGGAAGAAGAAAAGGTAAAACTGGTAAGTATAGAAGAGGAAAAATAAAGGGAGAAAAGAATGATATGCCTCACACAACAACACTTAGTGTGATAATTATCAAGCGATATAAACACATCAACTATGGGAAAAACATTTTCAGTCATGGAATATAGTTGGAGCTCAACAGACCCTGGTTAAAGTTAAAAGAGATGTTTTTGATATCTATGTCAACAAGCAATAGACAAAATATATGACCTGGCATTATTACATGCAAGCATATTCTAAAATATGACAAGTTCCAATATATGCACAAATTGGACAACATATGCAAATCAGAGTTTTTGTAATCATACCTCTTAGTCTCTGGACCTTGTACTATGATGGAGGTTTCACTTCTACTTGTCGATAGTTCTTGTGAACTAAAAAACATGTGGTGTAAATGACATAAACATTTTTACGATGGCATAGCAGAATAAATAACTATGGATATTTGTTTCATAAACATAACAAGAGCATGATCTATGAATCCTTACTTTCAACATTGTCATTTTGTTGATGTTTGTGATGGTTCACTACCCATGTCCATGTCACTTCTGAGATAGTGGCTATGAACATGTTTATACTGTTCATACTCATTATGGATGTGCATTAGGCATACACATTGTATTTGTTGCGTCACAACTGGAGTCATACCTTTTGCAAGATTGTACTCCATCTTTCTCAGATGTGGCACATAAGGCTCCATCCTTGTGTTCAATTACTGTTTTCTTGTTTCAATGTAGAAATACAGAGAATACAATGGACATGAAAGCAAGTTGCTATGTAGGAACACATGAATAAAAGATGGAGTAAAAATTTATTTATTTCAAGATAGTGGCATAGAAAATACAATTGACATGAAAATAAGTTAATATACAGGAACATATGGAGTATCCAAGGAAAAAAAAAACAGAACTGCAAAGCAGTGGAACAAGTATAGACAGAGTAAATGACAAACAATTGGATATGGAATACAGGTAGAAGTATGCACCTTTGCATGGATTCTTCTAAATTTATGTTTAAGAGTTCTTTTCCTTTTCCAGTTTTCCTGTTTGTGTCAATGAAAAAAAGTACAAAACAAAATGGACATGAACGTAACTTGATATGTAAGGAAAAAACAAGGAATATGTACATACAGTAAATAAAATAGAATAAAAGGAATAGAGTAACAAAAATTGTTAGAAGAATGTATGGTTTTTTTTTTTTTTGTTCATCCATGTTTGTGTATATATAAAAATTTGTGTAAAATTGTTTTGTGTCCAAAATCAATTACAAACCAGGGAAAACTAATAAGTTGGATAACTTGGTTTTCTGCAACAAGTTAGACATATATTCTTTGAAACATAGAAATATGATTTTGCAATATGTTTGATGTATATCTCATAATTCAAGTGCAATACCAATTGTATCGTGATCAGACCAGTATGTGTACAAACCAGGGAAAACTAAGAAGTTGGATAACTTGGTTTCCTGTAACAAGATAAACAGATATGCTTTGAAACATAGAAATATGATTTTGCAATATGTTTGATGTATATCTCATAACTCAAGTGCAATACCAATTGTATCATGATCAGACCAATATGTGTCTAAGATAAAGACATTGTATTGAGAAATGGGCACATTCAACCATACATGGTCAATAAGTGTGTTTTGTACATGGTTTATGTTGTTCAAAAGAAAGCGGAGACTGTATTTGCACATGTAGTTTTCCAATTCTTTTGTTCTGGCATTATTTTGTAGCATGTCAATATTGAAGTATCCTACAATGAAAATGGTTTCGTTTAGATGAAAATGGTCTAATGCATTGGAAAGAACATTTAGTATGTTGGAGAATGTTTGATGCAAAGCAGCATAGAGATTCAATATTGCAATTTTTGATTCATGGAGAAATACTTTTGCGAGCACCATCTCAACATCATTTTCTTCGAAATGTATATGCTCCAAAATTGTTACATGTTTTTTCACTAATATAATCACCCCATGTGTAATGTAACTCAATATGCAATTGTGATTTGGAAATTACTTGTTTTGCATGCATAATGTCATGTATGTTTCTTGCAAGCACAAAATATCGGATTGCATTGTGTCATAGTCATTGAGTATATCATCCATGTGTGCATGTAGGCTACGTGTGTTAAGTGAGAGAATTGATATAGATGAGTTTGTTTGTATGGATTGGTAATCATATTGTAGATGCCACTTTGCGGTAGTCCTAAGGCATTGCATATCAATATCAACTTTGTGTTTGAATTTGAAGTTATCTTTTGTAAGAGGACTTAGTAAATACAAGGATTCTATACTTCTAACACGGGATGGTGTTGTGTATACAATTCCATGTATTTGAATTCCAGCATGGTCAAATGCAATACTATCAAGTGTTAGTCCTTGCGATCTATGGACTGTACGTGCACATGCAAGTTTAATTGGAAACTGTTTTTGAATCTTCAGTTGACCTTTCTTTGCTGATGTCGATACTGGTTTTGATATTTGCAAGATAGGTGTCCAATCACTTGCAGTGTTTAAATTATATAGATAAGCCAACTTGTTTTCTTGTCGGTGGCCTATATGCGATTCATGGAACTTAATCTAGATGACATCAAGTTTTTATGTTTTGGTATAGCCTTTGAGTATTCCATCTTCACCATTTACCAAGCCATCCTATGAATCATAGTTGCAAGCATATATTTCAACATGTCTAATTTTAGGACAAGCTCCAAAGGCAAAGTGGCTGTATGTTCATGACGTGGCACATTTTCATGGTTGTATTATTCAAGGTCAATTGAATTGATGATGATATCATTGCCAGGAATGAGCGATATCATGTACCTGTTATGCATTGCAACATCCCTATTCGTGTATAACAGGTAAGGGAAGGTTGGTTCTGTTGGTGCAGGTCGCATGCACCTTGAATTGATATATTTTAAGTCATCATGTGTTTGGTTGTTTGTCTACATTCTATTCAGAATTGCAATAAATGTTTCATCTATCTACCGCATTGTAGTATGTAATTCAAATAATTTTATATTGTCTTTCCAGAAGTCATGCATCATTGTTTTCATGTTTACCATAGGTTGTTCAAATATCAAAGAATCTTGGATGGGTTGTGCCTGGTAAAGATCCCCATAGAATATCATGTCAATGTTTCCAAAGTATTTCGTGTTCACATGTTTTATGTTTCTTAGTTAGTTGTCAATGGAATACAAGAAGCGAATTCCAATCAAAGATGCCTCATCTATGAAGACACGTTGCAATTCGCCATAAATCTTAGACAAAGTATCTAACATTTCCTTGTTGAGTGGAAGAAACGGTGACTTGTTAAAAGGCATAAAAAATGTAGAGTGGACTGTTGTTCCACCTGTATTATATGTAGCTTTTTTGTGTATGCAACTATTAGCCCATTTGGTTTCATAGGATTAGAGGCATTGTTTGAATAATAGATTTGTATAAGCATTTGGAATAGTTCTTTTGTTGTGAATGTCTTGCTTTTTCCCACTCCAACTATAAGGAATAGGTGCACAAGAGTGTGAATGTTCAAGTGTTTTTTAAGTGCAATGTCCTTTAGAATTGTTTGTTGTTCTCAATTCAACAGATGTATGATTTTGTGGTATTCATTATTTTCAATAAGGAAAGGATGTTTTGTGACTTGAAAACTAAGATTGATACGTTTTTCAATGCCTCCTACTCGAGGATGAGGCAAATCTACTTGCAAGACATAGGACTCGCAGAGAGTTCTAGTTGTTTTACGGTTTGTGAATGTCTCATTAAGATTGTCAGGGTTTTCTAGTTCATTAACTACACTATCTAGATCACCCCATGTTGGATTAACATTGTATGTAAATCTAGATTCATTGGTTTGTACTATAGTCTTAGAGGCAATATATGCAACTTCCCATGTAGGGAAGTTATGTTTTAATGTGTTTTCATTTTCATCGAATGGAATGTATAACAATAGTTTTTGTCTACAATAGTTTTCATAGTCAGTATGTTTGTTTTATTTGAAAAAGTGTATTACAGAGGGATTCTTTCTTTTTGATATGGGTGCACCATTTTTTTTGTAATGCGATACAAACTCTGCTAAGAAGATATGCTTAATAGAAAATGGATGCTGGAGGTAATAATCAATAATAGAGAGACATATAATGTCTTCTGAATTGTTAGGATATTGTTCTAGAAAAGACAATGGTTTAAGCACAAATGTTCATTTATCAAGTGGAGATGTGTTTATGAAGACACATTTCCTTGAACTACAATTGAGGGGCAGGGAAAGTGAAATGCAGACTGCTTGTTGAGTAGACATTTATTGAATATTAAGTAATGTATTTCAAAGCATGCATATCATTTGCACAACATCAATATGACTTCTTTCATGTTTTTTGTGTATTATTCTGAATATACGTGTCATAGATTTTTCAACCTTTGTCATATACGAGGTACAATACGATGTTGCAGCATGTGCAATGAGGACATACTGCACATCTATATTTGCATTCCACATAAGTGGAATGTCCTTGGAGAAATTGTTGTTCCAAATATGGGAAATTTTTCATTTAAGGAAAACTGTTGGTTGTTTAAGCGTACATTGTATGGCTTGGATGTACTCATCTTCTGTTAGATTTATCTCTATCAAGAAGTCGTCAAAGCTCATTAACTCATAAAAGTCTCATTGTTCTAGAAATGCGAACAAGGATTTATATTTCTCAATGACAACATTTTCCTCTAAATTAAGTGGCTCTATGATTCTTGTTGTTCTCATTGGCGGCACAGGGAAGTTGTATCTGCAATGTGAGTTTTTTCGTTTTTTACAACTTTTTGTATGATAATTTCTATGAACTTTGGCAAGTTCTGGATCCAAATGATCTGTGTTGCATGTTATGTGTTTGTCCAAAAACTTCTCGATCTGTGAGTTTTTGTCAGTTCCATATACTGATGCACCCTCTATCCACAAAAGTGTGTGGTCATGCTCACTCCCCCTATTCTGGAACTCAGTCACAAAAAATTCTAGTTCGATATTTTTCCAAAAAACGTTTCATCATGGAATATCAATTGTCTCAAAGCATTTATTCTATGTCTATAGTAGCGAGTACATGTCACTGGGTATTTTCTTATGAGGTAGTCAATGTCATCATTTTCCAGTGTATCAATTTTTTTTTTCCATTTCCTGTTACTACACAATTCAGATACTGTAGCCAACAACGAATCCTAGCGATTCTCTGCACTTGTAAATGTGATGAAAAATGTTGGTGGTCCCAATTGTCGGATCATTGCAAAAATAGTTTTCTTGTTTTGTTGCAAATAGTCAGGAGAGATGCGAATGTTTTTTAAATCTATGTATCCAATATCAAATTTCAAGATTTTTTCAAGGTTTTCTTTGTACTTGACATCTTTGGACAACAACTTTCTTCCTTGTAGCTGGACTTTTCTTATTCACACCCACATGTAATACAACACTTGCTCAATTATTATGTGCATTGTTTTGAAAAACAAATTTTTTATGTGATAGTAGAAGTCACCGCTTGAATGTAGCAGCTCCCATCCAACTATTTTATGGTAACTGAATCATTCTGTAATGTTACTGGGATGTGGATCTCCATAGAAAATTTTTGGGAAGTTCATTTCCTTAGCAAATTTGTCCTTGAATATTCCAAGTGGACATTGCCCCTCAACAGGTGCAATTTCGACAATCTTGTCTTGCAAGTCATGAATGTGTTGTGAGTTAGTGAATCCATGTATCAATGTTTCAGTAGGTGTTTCATTCTCCAATTCATCGCTTGTATCAAATTCACTAGCATTTTTGAGAGTCTATGCAGAGCTGTAATCCCCTTCTCCAAGAACAATGTTCCAGTTCTGATTTATAAAAATGTTGTGTGCTTTGTACAGGGCCCTGGAACATAATTCTTTTAATGATTTCATGACAACATGCACACGCACTTTACCTATCTGGTATGCATTATTGTATTGCAAGCGTCTTTTGAGAGCCACAACAATTGTCATTATATCACTAATGAGTTGTGGCAAGGCTTTTTGCACAACATCTAGTTAGACATGCACATTAATAATTGATCTTGTTAAGCCCATTTGGGGTCATTTGTAGCCCCAGGGTCTAATTTGTGCAAATGAAATTTGCAGAGACACAAGTCTCTCTTCAAGTTATGTATGTGCACTTACATCTGGTAGTTGTGTATTACATCTTATTTGGTCAGGCATTGCAAAGTGTGGAAATTTTTCATTTTCAAGCGACCGTTTGCATGTAAGACAAATATTTCCACTAGAAAATGTTTTATCATTTAGTGTCAAGTAGAGGTATTCTACTTCCAAATTAGGTGTGAAAGACTTAGTGTTTTTTTCGAAATTCAATTGATCACAAATTACACATGCAATGGAAGGAGTGTCTTTAATTTGTTTCATATAGATCTGTTTTGCATCTTTCTTTCGTAGGGAAGTATGTGTAGAAAGTCTTTGCTGGTTTTCATTGGTAGCAGTGCATGGTGTTGGCTCTAGCCCAAGAAATGTGATTTTTTCCTCTCGGTCAGTGCCATGACCATTGTGGGATATGTGACCATACCTGTTTCTATCACGTATCTATTTTTTCAAGATGTGGTAGGTTAACTTAAGCTTGCCACTGGAAACTAGTTTCACTTGTTGACAAGCCATGTCAGAGGTGGAATCGACATTTATTATGAGCATTGCATCCTCACTATCTCGATGATGCAAATTGTTATGTTCTTTGTCATTCAACATGTGATGTTTGTGCTCAACAGAAAAAGAGAAAATGTGATTGTGTTGTGCAAGAAACAATTTTTTTTAGGTTGTGATATGTCAGTTTCTATCTAGAAGGAAGCGTAGTAATGTATTTTTTTCTCTCACGTATGACCTTTTTCAAGTTGTGATAAGTTAGTCTACATTTTTTGTTCAAGGTATGGATGACATCATGACAACTAGGATGAGTTTCATTCTGATTAAATAGCATGCGATGCTTATGCAGATTCAATGTGGTTTGGGTGGCATTGACACTCGACACTGAACTAGTAGTATTTCCTATACCACCAATGTATATTTTTCTCTCACGTATTACCTTTTTCAAGTTATGATAAGTTAGTATACGTTTCTTGTTTAATCCATGTATGGCCTCATCACAACTAGGACCAGTTTCATTCTCATTAAATAGCATGTGACACGTATGCAGATTCGATGCAGTTTGGGTGGCATGGACAGTGGACCCTGAACTAGCAGTATTTCTCATAAAAGGTTGATAATGGATATGTGGTGTATCTGTTTTCAATGAGATGATGTCAATTTTTCGATCGTAGTTTGAATCAATACAACAAGAATGTACATTGCCATTTGACAAGGATGACCAGACCTGGATATTTACTCTGAATATGATAGATAGACATTGCAAATAGAATCTGCCACCCTCTACATTTCCTTTTTCATATGGTAGTGCCATGTTTATAAGGTATTGTTGCCAACTTCCAATTTTCGACATATTTTCTATGAGATATGGTGAAAGGTGTTGATGCAAGAAGCTAAAATCGTGTTGGTTTCCGCCTATAATTGCATTGCAAAAGGATTGTACAGTGTAAATATACAATGAATGCACATCGAACTTTGTTGCTACCAAATAGAAAATTGCATTGAACAGACTATCTCCACAACTAGATGCAACAATTGTCGCTATCTGCAAGCCATGGCAGTGTATACGATGCATGATTCATTTCCATTGTGATTCAAGGTCTTTTCAAATGAGGGACAAGTAAATGTGAGTTTCTCCAAGATTGCATATGGATAATTTTTTATAGAGTAGTGGTTCATAATGACCACTGACAGGATTGGAATCATGGAACAAGATGCAATATGGATCACTATATGCAGTTTTGTTGAATAGTATATACTTATCAATCCATTGCGCAGGTCGGTCGAGGAATAACGGAAAAGCAATATAACCTGAAATGCATTGAAAAGGCAATATCCTACAGTATACGAGAATGCATCCAATCTAAAAAGACCATTGCTATACAATACCTGGTCAATGTTGTCATGTACAATGGAGTCTGTATCTATTTCATAGGACTCAACATCTATTACTTGTTTCATCTCTTAAGCTGTGATTTTCAAGATGTTTATTAGCTATATTCAGTTTATATTCAAATAGAGAAAAAAAAAAAAAAAAAAATAGAAAACTATAAGTGCGAAACTGCATACCAATTCCGCTTTGTATCCTTCAACCTTCTTCTTGTCAAATTCAATCCCCCTATTTGCTACAGCATATGACAAGTAAACAAATGTAGAATGAACAATGAACCAAACAGAAGAGACAATGCAAATGAAATAACACTATAAATTTGTTGAGCATAAAGACCGAGTATTCAAGGTATACAATATTTGAACCTATTCCTAGTGTGCATCCTACAAGATTTTTAGTGGCAGAAGATGCTTTGCAAGATATAAAGGACATCACAAAGGCAACAGGTGGACGAAGTTTTTGATTCAGAGAATAAAAGCATGCCATGTCACAAGACCCTGACAGATGCTTGCCCCCTGTGGCAACTCTAAATTCATTTTCTAAACTACTTTGCATTGCTATTTTCAAAACAAATATGACACTATATCAAGGACGTGGAAGTTGGCATATGTGATTGGAAGGGACAAACCTGGAAAAAATGCACCAAACACATGGTTTCCAAGAACATAAAATAAGAGGAGAGAATTCAGTTTTTTTTTTTATATTTCATTGTAGCTGTGACAAATGTGGGTTCTGTGTCCAACATCAACATTCAAAGAGGAACAAGACGTTTGTAAGGAAATAGACTGGGAAAAATGCACTAAACGTATGGTTTCCAGGAACAAAAATATGAGGAGAACATTGGGAAAAATGCACCAAACGTATGGTTTTCAGAAGCAGGAAAAATGAGGATTTTTCTTTTTTATATGTCACTATCGTTGCGACAAAGGAGGGTTCTGTATAGAACATTGACGTTCAAGAACAAGAAAAATATTTTGGTCATAGCAGCCACACAGAAAGATATTATGCAACATGATTTTGAGCTAGGTATTACTAGTATTGAAAATTCTTGCTTGCAAGATGTAAATAGCAAGCAAAAAAAAAGGAATAACAATGAAACCATGGCACAAAAACTTACCTGTGAATGAGGGACGACATAAGCATAGCTCCAAAACCTACAAACTTCAACAACAGATCCAACTATGGATGCAGGACACCAACCTTGCAAAGTTGAAGAACAACAAACTAGTGAACAACCACGAAGACGTCCAACTACAGCTATAGGACCTCAACTTTGCAAGGTTGAATCAAACAAAAAAAATAAGCATCAAACGAACCAACAAACAAGGATGAAACGGTGAACCAATAATGTCGGTGAAGAACAATATTCCCAAATTCACAACAGACAACATTGTATCAAAAAATCGGAGGAAACTGTATTGTAACATGCCTTTAGAGTAAACATTTAAGGTTGTGAGGCCTGTTAGATAAACACTTAAGGATGTCAGAACCGTCGAAGGGCATCGCGTTGTGAAAACATTTAAGAAAGAATGCAACGTGGAAAACCTATTTACGTACGCAATAATAAAAATGTCTCTCCAAGTATGCAACAATAAATACTAATAATAATAATAAATAATAACCATAATAACAATAGTTCGAACAATGGAGACTATGCTAAAAAAAATTAGTCAGAGGACAAAGTAATATGAAAACTGACTATCCATGCTCAAAACTTTGGATATCTAAAAAGTTCAATATGAATAGTACAAATTCAAAAACACTATAGATGATAAAAACTTTGAACATGCCAACATATAAATCATTGGGAATAGTGAAGCTGGAAATAAGACCTCAAATATATTATCCAATGAGATCATGACATATATGGGTTTTTTATTACATAAAAAATAATGCTTTTAGTTATGTAGTTCGAACAAGAGAAATTATGCAAAAAATTGTAGTCAAACGACAAACTAATATAAAGTCAACGAATTATCGATCGCTATAAACTTTGGATATATAAAAATTTTAGTATGAATAGTACAAATTCAAAAATATTGTAGATGATAAAAACTTTGGATATGCCAACATATAAATCATTGGGAATAGCGAAACTAGCAATAAGACGTCAAATCTATTATCCAATGAGTTCATGACATATATGGGTTTTTTTATTATATAAAAAATAATGTTTTTAGTTATGTAGTTCGAACAATAGAAATTATGCAAAAAATTGTAGTCAAACGACATGGACTAATATAAATTCAACGGATTATCGATCACTATAGTCCCTCTATGCCTTCGGCAAGGACTAATATTAATGTATAAATGTAATGTATAAATTAAAGTATTAATTTACATTAGTGTGTAATGTAAAGTATTAATTGATTGATAAATTAATGATGTAATGTATTAATTAGTTAATACATTGATATATTATTAATTAATACATTGTTAAAGTAAAAAATAGGAATAAAATAATACATTAAATGCTTTAATAAATACATTACTAAAGTATTAATACACTAATAAAGTAATACATTAGTAATACATTAATAAAGTAGTAGTGCAATTACCTTAATGTAGTTAGTAATACATTATTACATTATTGTAATGTATAAATTAAAGTACTAATACATTAATTTATTATGTAACATATTGAACCATTATTACATTAATAATGTATTAATACATTAATTATACATTGAATGAATGATTAATACATTATTAATATAACTCAACATTAATGATACATTAATAATGTAATGATATATTAATGTAATCTATAAATTAAATTATTAATTTAAATTAGTGTATAAAGTACCATATTAAATGATTGATACATTAATAATGTAATGTATTAATTAATTTATACATTAATACATTTTTAATTAATACATTGCTAATATATTAATACACTAATAATGTAGTAATACATTGATCTTAATCTATTGTAAAATGTTATTAAAGTATTAATACATTAACATTACATTATTACATTACTGTAATGTATAAATTAAAGTATTAATGTATTATGCATAATGTAGCATATTAAAGTATTAATACATTAATAATGTAATTTATTAATTAATCAATACATTAATACATTATTAACTAATACATTGTTGAAGTATTAATACACTAAAAAAGTAATACATTATAATACATTATTAAAGTAATAATACATTAATAAATACATTATTAAATTACTAATAGATTAATAAATTTATTGAAAATTATTGTGGTTGAATATGGTTAACCATGATCATGGTTTCTTATGGTCGTGACTATTAATGACATTCATACATTAAAATATTAATATTAATACATTAAATAATTAATAAAGTGATGAAGTAATACATTAATAATACTTTAATAAAGTAGTAATACATTGAATTTTAATACATTAATGTAAAAATTAAATTCTTAATACATTAATGTATAGTGTAACATATTAAATTATTAATACACTAATAATACACTATAACAATAATAATACATTAATAAATGCATTTTAAAAGTATTAATATCTTAATAAATACATTATCAAAGTAGTAATACATTAATACCTTAATTAACAATGACTATGGTTGACTATGGTTGACCATGACCATGGTTTATAATGGTTGACCACAACCATGGTTAAATTTGGTAGATGTTGGTTGGATTTGGAAAGGAAAGGTTGATTATGGTTGATCGTGGTTGTCCTTCAGCAAGGTTGAGTGTGGTTGACCATGCCCATGGCTAACCTTCATTGAACATGTGGATATGATTATAGTGGGCCATCTTGATTATGTTTAACCATAGTATACTATGGAACTACTGCATTGCAATGTTGATCATGTTTTGTTCGACACATTGCGACATCAACTTTTGTTCGTCATATTGTGACATCAAATTTTCTTCGTCAAATGATATCGTAAGTTTATGTTTATCAAATTATGATGATGGGTTTTTGTTTCTCACATTATGGTGTTGGAATAGGTTTGTCACAGTTTGACAGTGGGTTATGTTCAAGAAATGTTTGTCTCATTGCAATATCGATTTATGTTTGTCACATTGGCACACTGGATTGTGTACATTAGATTGTAACAATGGGTTGTGTTCATCCCATTGCAACTTTCCGAAATTCCTATCACAATGCAACATCAGGATATGTGCACCACATTGCAACGTGAAGATATATTCATCACATTGGGATGATAGGGCCATGTTCGTCACATTGCTACAACAAGGCTATGTTCATCAAATTGGGACACCCATAAATGTATGTCACATTGCAATGTCTGTATATGTACGTTACCTTGCGATGTTATTATGTTTGGTAGATTACAACGTTACTATGATCGACACATTGAAACATTTGGAAATATTTATCACATTGCGACTTCCATATATTTTTGTCACATTATGACGACCAGATATGTTTGTCACATTCTTATGTTACTATGTTTGGTCGATCACAATGCTACTATGTTCAAAAGATTGCGACGTTTGCAAATGTTTGTCACATTGCGATGTCGATATATGTGCATCACATTCAAATGTGAAGAAATGTTCGTCATATTGTGATGATAGGGCGATGTGTGACACATTGCAACATTTTTTGATGTTTATCTCATTGCGATGACATGCCTATGTTCATCTCATTGTGATGCTAGTATGTTTGGTAGATTGCAACATTACTATGTTTTTCAGATTGTGACGTTATTATGTTCATCGCATTGTAACATTATATGTCCATCCCTTATTGTGACATTACTATGTGATGCAGGAGCATCGCAATCACATAAAAAAGGAGCAGACTTGGAATCGAAATCGACACCTCAACACATCGAAGGAGCCAAAATGACCCTTTAACCAGCTTAGTGGTGATGGAGTTTTTTTGGTTTTGTCATTAATTAAATTTAATAGTCTGTAAAGTCAGGCCACCGTTTGAAATGACAACACCGAATGTAAATCCTTACATGACTGTAAATGTATTACAGGTGTGGGATCTTAGCCGGATTAGTCATTAGGTTGCATTAATTTAGTAGGTAACCGCCTAAATGAGATGTAATAGTATTTAGATTGGAGAGAGAAGGGCGAGGAAGCTTTGGGTCCTTAGACAAGTTTTCTTGTAATAGTGTAAAGGAAAATCGACTATAATTTCGTTTTCTTCTGAATGAATAGAACAGAGAAAATTGACCCACATACTCAGCATGATACTGTTTACAGTTTTGATTGTGTTGTTATGCGTTGTGAATAAATGATGTTCATAGTGTAAGAATGAATAATTGAATGTGTTCAATTATTTCTCTTCTATAAGGTTATGCCAGGTGTGCATACATAGTGCAAGAAGTGCATGTGAAGAAGTCTTTTCGACTTAAAAACTCAGAAGAGATAGTGTGGAAATTTCGTATGCAGAGTGTGCATATTGAGTGCAAGGAATGTGCATAAGAACAAACTTGTGTTAAAGTTTGAATTCTCGGGAGATTGAGTACAAAGTATGCCAAGGGGGCGTTAGGAAGTATTTTGATAAAGACATAGAATGCAAGTGTGCGAAGGACTGAGGTTAAGTTTCATTGATAAATCTCAGGAGGAACAGTGCCTTTAATCCTCGAGAATAAATACTTAGAATAATTTATAAGTTTTGAAGACTTGAAGTGTTCAGAGAAGGAACATAGAGATTGAAAGCCCAAAGGAAGATCGAAGGTAGAGATCCATTGAGAAAGAATTGAAACTTTATAAATTGTTAGACTTCGGAGAAGCAACGCAGTAGTTAGCGCCAGGACTTATCAAAATTTCGCAGGATCAAAATATTTGGATAAAAGTAGAGTGAAATTCACGAACCCCGATATGTGAAACCCTGAAATCATCGGGACCATCAGTTTAAGGGACATGTAGAAATAGATTATCGTTTCACTAACTTGCAAGTTAAAGAATATCAAAGAGCAGAGTCGGGAGAATTCATGAAGCGTAAACTCGTGAAAAGATCATAGTCGTTGATCATTTTGAAAAGATCAAAGTTGTTGATCGTTCTAAAAATATCACCGCTATTGATTGTTCTGATATCATCAGAATCGTTCATTTGAAGGGACGCGTGGTGAGGCATCAATGTTTTGCTGACTCACAGGAGGGAAAATTCAAAGAGGGAAGCAGCGAGAAATCACGATATGCAAAGTTCTGACACGCTTTAGAGTTAGGCCATAGGTCATAAAAAATGAATACATGGGCGAAAGTAAAGGGAGGAGCTAATATGAGTTAAGCCCCTTTCACAATTTCGGGACTCGGGAGTTCGAAGGACGAGGAGTCGATTAACTCATATCGTCGATAACCGAAGTTGTGACGTGCCTTTTCAGCTAAGTGGGTGGTCATGGGTGTAGTCACTTGGAGGAGACTGGTATTTTGGCGCTTGAGCACATGAGCGGAAGTCTGCAAAGACCTATGGATTGTTGCTAAAAGGTTCCAACAGGGAATCGAAGGTTGTTTCAAGTTGGCCTTGAGAAGATCCTAAGATCAAGAGGCCATGTAGCCCTTATAGAGGAGGGGGGTGTGCAACACTATGTTTTGTAGATTGCAACATTACTATGTTTCATACATTCCGATGTTAGGAAATTTTTGTCACATTGCGACGTCAGGTTATGTGTGTCACATTGAAATGTGAGGAAATGTTCTTCACAATGCGATGAGAGAGTGATGCGTGACGCATTGCGATGTTTGTTTATCTTCATCAAAGTTTGATGTTGTGATCCACATTGTGACGATATACCTGTGATCATCACATTGCGATGCCAATTTATGTTCATTAGATTTCCATATTACTATGTTCAACAGATTGCAACACATTGCAGCCTTACAATCCACATTATGACGACATGCCTACGTTCGTCACATTGTGATGTCAAGTTTTTTTCATTAGATTTCCATGTTACTATGTTCATTAGATTGCAACATAACTATGTTCGTCAGATTCCAATGTTACTTTTGTTAAGAACCAAACATCAATATAGCATACAAAAACCTCTAGAAAAGTACTCAACGCCTTGAAAAAGAGATAATATCAGATAATAAGCCTCTTCGAGGGGGAAACCTCCTTTTACCCCACTTAAATGTTCAAGTCCAAGAT
>ML783196.1:409060-435570 GCA_009831015.1 Picea engelmannii | reverse complement strand
TGGCCTAAAGCCGACATAAATAAAATAACATTACTAATCTAAATTACAACTAATGGCCTAAAGCCGACATAAATAAAATAACATTACTAATCTAATATGCCCCAATTAAGTGGTAATGAGCCAATATTAGGGCTTAACAACTTTGCTCTTCAATGTGTGACATTATTATGTTTGACACAATGGAACATTACTATGTTCGTCGCGTTGTAACGTCCAATTTTTTTCATCAGATTGCAAATTTAGGGGCATGTTCATCACATGACAAGGTTAGTTTGTGTTTAACACACTATGAAAAAGAAGTTTTAGCAAATTTTTAAAAACAAATCTAACTGAGTGTTTCTTTTGTGAAAAAGATAGGAACTTTAAACTAATATAATAATAATGTTTTTTTTCTTAAATCAAATATTAATTATATAATGTCCTTTTTCTTGATATAAGACTCTATTCTTCATATAATTTATTTTTCTTGATATTATGTATTAATATCTTTTGTAATCAAATAATAAATGTAATGTCTTTTTTGAATATAATAAATGTAATCAAATAATTATATAATATATTTTTATTGATATAATAATAATGTTTTTTTCTTAAATCAAATATTAATAATTGATATTGATATTGTCTTTTTCTTAATAAAATGTAATAATATATTAATAATGTTTTTTTCTTGTATAATAAATGTAATCAAATAATTAATATAAAGAAGAAGGGTTTTTGTTTCTCACATTATGACGAAGGGTTTTTGTTTCTCACATTATGGTATTGGAATAGATTTGTCATAGTTCGAAAGTGGGTTATGTTCGTGACATTGCGATGTTGGGAAATGTTTGTCTCATTTCAATATTGTTTTATGTTTGTCACATTGGCACACTAGGTTGCATACATCACATTGCGACAATGTATTGTGTTCATCCCATTGGAACATTTAGAAATGCCTATCATAATGTGACGTCAAGACATGTGCACCATATTGCAATGTGAAGATATATTTGTCACATTGCGATGATATACCTATGTTTGTCACATTGCGATGTCAATTTATGTTTGTCACGTTGTTATAACAATTCTATGTTCGTTAGATTACTACGTCCATAAATGTTCATGACATTTCAATGTCCCTATCTGTTTGTCACATTGTGATGTTACTGTGTTTGGTAGATTGCAATGTCACTATGATCGAAACATTGCGACATTTGGAAATGTTTTTCAGATTGTGATTTTCATATATGTTCCTCACATTTTCATGCCCATATATGTTTGTGAAATTGTGAATTTACTATGTTTCTTCGATTACAACGGTACTATGTGCGACATATTGCGATGTTTGTAAATGTTTGTCACATTGTGACGTTGGGATATGTCCATCACATTTCAACGTGAGGAAATGTTCGTCATATTGTGATGATAGGGCGATGTGTGACATATTGTGACTTTATTATCCACATTATAATGACATGCCTATGTTCATCACATTGTGACATTACTATGTTTGGTAGATTGCAACATTACTATGTTTGTCACATTGCAACGTTACTATGTTCGTCACATTGCAATATTATATGTTCGTCTCTTATTGTGATGTTACTATGTTTGGTAGATTGCAACATTACTATGTTTGATACATTGCAATGTTAGGAAATGTTTGTCACGTTGCGACGTCGTGATATATTTGTCACATTACAACATGCGGAAATTTATGTCACATTGCGATGACAGGGTGATGTGTGATGCATTGCTACATCTCTTTATCTTCATCACTTTGTGATGTTAGGATCCAAATTATGAAAACATACCTATGTTTGTCACATTGTGACGCTAATTTATATTCATCAGATTGAGACATTAATATGTTCACCAGATTATGACATATTGCGACGTTACGATCCACATTATGAGGACATGCTTATGTTTGTCACATTGTGATGCCAAATTTTTTTCATCACATTGCTACGTTAGTATGTTCAACAGATTGCCACATAATTATGTTCATGAAATTCCAATGTTACATTGTTCATCACTGTGTGATGTTACTATGTTCAAAAAAATGCAACATTACTATGTTCGTCACGTTGTAACGTCCATTTTTCTCCATCATATTGCAATTTTGGGGGCATGTTCATCACATAAAAAGGTTGGTTTGTGTTCGACACGTTATGAAAATGAAGTTTTGGAAAAGATTTAAAAATATATATCTAACTAAGTGCTTCCTTTCAATAAAAGATAAAAACTTTGAACTGTTGTGATATATTACATAGAAAAAAACATATAATCATCTTGAATATGATCTTGAAGTGTAAAATATATCCCTTCCAAATAAACTTATATAAAATTAGAGTATGCATTTACGGATTCTGCTTTTTGGTGTTGCAAATTGTAATTGTCATGGAAACACAAAGGAGGAGATTAAAATAATTTATGATTTATAGTAGTAAAACATTTAACTGAAATCCATTTATGACTAACTCTGATCGATATCGTGGTATTGTTTTTTTGGATAGATTCATATAACTAAGTACAAATGACATGTTCATACAAGGGAACTCTAGGAGAAAGTGCTTTTCATCTTCAACCCTTTATTATTTCATATCATGGTGTTGTCTTTGTATATATTATTTTCTTTTTCTATTTTATAATGAAATAAACTTTTTTATCAAAATTATTATTTTTTATAATGGAATCTTTCATAAAGGTATAAAATATATTTATATCTTCTCAGAAATTTAAAATATATTAATACCAATCAAAAATCATTTGATTTAAAATATTAAATATTGTTTCTTTCTTGATTTAATAAATGTAATCAAATAATCAATATTGATATTGTATTTTTCTTGATATAATGTTTTTTTTTATTGATATAATAAATGCAATCAAATAATAAATGTAATGTTTTTTCTTGATATAATTATGTCTTTTGCAATCAAATAATAAATATAATGTCTTTTTTTTATATAATAAATATAATCAAATAATTGTATAATATACTTTTCTTATATAATATTGTTTTTTTCTTAGATATAGTATATTTTTATTAATATTATGTATTAATGTATTTTATAATCAAATATTAAATTCAATATCTTTTTCTTGAGATATAATAAATTTAATTAAATAAGTATGTAATATGTTTTTTTATGTTTTTTTCTTAAATAATAATATTATTTTTTATATAATTTTTTTTTTCTTGATATTAATATTATGTATTAATGTATTTTGTAATCAAATAATAATAAATGTAATGTTTTCTATATTGATATAATAAATATAATCAAATAGGTATAGACTTATTTTAATTGGAGATTTCCTAATCGGTTTAGGAATCAATATAGATTGATTTATTTAATTCGAGAGCTCATAAGCGCACTCAGAGAGGGAGGGCGGAAAAAATTGTTGGAAAATGCCTAAAACTAAAACGTTTCAACTACACTAATGGTATGTCTGCTATATTCAGTTGCAAATTATAATGCAAACATACAAATTACTACTATGATTGCAAACGTATTGCTCATAATGAAATCCTCATACTGCCAGCAAACATACAAATTAATGCAAGCAAACGTTCAAATTACAACTGCGATTGCAAACGTACAAGTTAGTACTACAATTGTCATCGATATTGATGATAACGAAGAGACGAATATGGTGCGCAGTTCAGGTTTTTTTAATCAAATAAATGCTTAAAAGCCACAGAGATGGGATGGAACATAGTTCCCTTTTCTTGCAACCAGAGTAATAGTGTATAATAGTTTTAAAAGCCACTAAGAAGATATGGAACATAGTTGCTTTTTTCGCAATCGGAGGAATCCTTTTCAATACTTTTAAAATCCATTGAGATAATATGGAGCGTGGGAGAAGTTTTTGCAGTTAGAGGAGTCCTTTGTGTTAGTTTAACTAGCACAGTCGCTAACTCGTGGCTGGAGAACATCGAAAGATGGCTGATAAAAAAACTCTTGTGTTAAAAAAAAACTCAGTAAAAACGTCAGGTTAAAAAAAACTTAGTAAAAAGGCCACGCAATGCATGAAGAAACTGGACAGTTGAAGAATTCCAAAAGTTAATCATTTAAACGTGGCAATCATATGATGTTACATTAATTTCTTAATATAATTAGGTAAATGTTAAAAAGTAATCAGGTTAACTGATACATTTATAAATGCAAAGAAGTTATCAACAATAAATCTGACTTGTTGATTTTGGAGGACGACTAAGAATATGCTAGCATCTTCAATGCATAACCATCAGATTAGAATTTAAGATTAAAAAATTATTAATTGTGCCCATCTCCAATAGGTATACCTTTTCGGCGTAACAAACCACTAAAAAATGGAAAATAACATTCAACAAAAAAAAAACAATTTTAAATAGTTACATAGTATTTCTGGTACAAAGATTTTTTTTCTCAATTCATTTGAACATCCTCTCACAAAACACTCTCCCTCTTAGCATCTCGAACAATGCTTACCGATCTTCTTGTGCATTCAAAAAGATAATGATCTATCTGTCTATGCGTGCATAATGTATGCGTGCATAATGAAAGTGTTAATCGTGTGAAATTATTTTCTCTCTCTACTTTATGTGGGGAGAAATATCTACAACTTTAAGCTGTTGAACATAACAGAACTAATTCTCTACACATAATAATGTTATTTTTAATTTGTTGCATCTAGCCTTAACATTTAAAGAATGAGCTTCAATAACTATCATTTTTAATTTGTTGCATCTAGCCTTAACATTTAAAGAAATAAATATGGAAGCTTGATAGATTCGAAGAGTAGAATTCCAACATTATGGTCGACATAATCCGCGTTTATGTAAGGCTGTAATCCTAACCCTATATCTAAGATAATATGCATGATGTTAGTGAGGAGAAACATTAACCATGAAAAGAGATTGAGAATGACAAAAAAATAAAAAAATAATCAAATGGTCTCCATAGCAAAGGAACCAAATGTAAGGAAAAACACAGCCGAAAGGGATAATATGCATGAGGTAAATAAATCTTATGGACTGCAACCTACCTCCATGATGTTAGTGAGGAGAAACATTAACCATGAAAAGAGATTGAGAATGACAAAAAAAAAAAAATAATAATCAAATGGTCTCCATAGCAAAGGAACCAAATGTAAGGAAAAACACAGCCGAAAGGGAGATGTGCGCAACACAGTTAAAAATGCACAGGCTCTCCATTGATCCATAACGCGCCACCTGGTAACCCATGCTTGACAGGAAGATAAATGTGTACATCACAATTAAAACCAACTACTATCAGCCTGGTAAGGAGAGAGCGCTCAGTACGCTCCACTTGATAACATATGGTTTAAGGTTACATTAAAGCTCCACCTGGGAACATATAGTTTAAGAGTACACTTAAATTGAAACGCGGTGTGGAATTTTAAACGCAGATCAAACGTGGCATGCAATTGAAAAGTGGAGTGGCATTTGAAACGCAGGACAAACGTGGCATCAAATATGTCATGGTTTACATTTCATGAACCAAGTTATTATTTTAAAATGTAAAAAGTTAAGTAAGATGTAAATGTTAAAAGTTGAGTAATTTTGGTTGTATTTGTATAAGTATACTTTGTGGCAATTAAAAATTTGGTTTGGTAATTTCTTAATCTTAAAATGTAAATGTGAAAGGTTGAAAGCATGCATTTAAAAAAGTGCTGAAGCTATCAACATTAAATCGTATTCATTGATTTGAGTGTAAGACGAAGAATATGCTATCATCTAGAATTTTTGGCCATAAGATTGGGATTTGTAATTAAAAGGTTGATTAAACCATCTCTTGGCCCTTCACCAAGTTTTGGAGATCCTTGGTCATTTTGACCATTTTGGGATTTTGACACAATGTCGAAGGCAGAGCACAAGTCAAAGCGGAGATCGCGGGATCTCAGCCTCTTTTCAGGTCTTTTTGGGTTTTGGGTTTATGTAACGGGTATGGGATGTCGGCCCATGGGTTTACCCATGTTTAGGCCCCTTTGTAATGTATAAATAGATGTCTAGGTGATGTAAGAAGTAGTGACTAGACCTAGAAGATATCTAGAGGTCGATAAACTAAGTGCGAATAATTGTAAATGCTTTGTGCATGTTGTGTTGAAAATTTGCAGAGCTAAGTGCAAGCGATTGTAAGAGACTGTGGAAAGGATTTGTGCTATAACCTAGCTCGAGGAAGGAGGATCTGGCGAAGTGCGCGAAGATCTTATGTCCTATGTAGAGTAGGATCTTGTGGCTCTGTGCATATAGATGATTGACAAAATAAAGAGAAGAAGAGTTGGTGGACATAGCCCTAGGGTGGGAGTGAACCACGTATATCCTGTGTTATGGTTGCTTTGTGCATTTTGGTTATTATATTGTTCATGTGATTGATGCTTAGTGAAATAATGTATGCTTAGATGAATCTGATATGATAGCTTAGTACTGATTAATATGAATGAATTTTAGATCTGGCCTATTTTGATGTGCTTAGTGCTTGAATGTATTAGATCAGTGAATATTTCGCTACTCTGTAATTAGGGTTTTTTCTGCGTTGTAAACAAACGCTAAATACTATTGAATCATAACTACTAAGTGCTTTGCTAAGGTACTGTAATCATAGATCTATGTCCCAGCTAAGGTTGTAGACATTGAATTCCTACAACCACCCCTGCCTCTACCTCAGGTGAGACTTCATCTGCTTCACAAGTGTTTCTGAAAGGGCCGGTAGTTAGGGTTTTGTTGGTGTGTTGTTGAAGCATTGAACCCTAGGTCTACCCTTGTGCCAACAAATGGTCCTGTTCCCGGGACCTGAAATTGTGATTGTTGATACATTTTCTCTATTAATGCCCCCCCGGGAACTGAGGAAAAGAGGAAGCTCTGTGCATAGATCTGTCGTAGTAGTGCACAGTAATCTACTTGACTTGTGAAGCTCTTAACTAAGAGAGGAGGCAGATTTGCAGAAAAGAGGTAAGATCTTAAAGCTCTATACTCTGATAAAGGTAAGAACAGTGAAAATTTTTGAAAGATATGAAAGCTTTGTGCTCTGTTTAAAGTAAGATAAGTGGAAATTTTTGTTTTGAAAGTATGGATCTAGGTATGTTTGATAAATTTTGTCCTAGTCTGAAAACTAGGGCACAACTAGAAGAAAGAAGGTTTGATATGTGTAGATCTGATAGAAATAATGAAAGATATGTTATTCCTATGCATAGAAAGAATGTTTGGATTAACAAATGGATGCAGGATCCTAGGAAGAATTTTTTGCAGGTTAGCTAATATGATCCTAGTGCACAGTACAAGAAAGGTTGGGGATCATTTAAGAGAAAGAGAGGATTAATTATTTGTTACAGTTGCAGAAGACCGGGACATCTTTCTAAGAAATTCCCCAGTAGAAGACCTAGTTGTCTCTATTGTAAATCTATGGACCATGAAGTTCTGGATTTTCCTAGAATGATTGCTAAGGTTGAAAAAATGGATAGAATACAAGAAAACCCCAAGGAAGGCTAAGAAACTAAGACCATGACATAACCCCAAAAAGAATCAAAGACTGTATTACTACAAATGAAAGAAACTTTGAATGATCACAGAGATATCAACTTATCAGATATTTTCAAAGAAAAAGAGTGCATAGAATCAAGAATAGGAGACTTCGACATAGACTGTGTTCTAGATGAGGAAACACGGGTGAATATCCTGACAGAAGGAACCTGGGAAATTTTGGGAAAGCCTATTATGATTCCTTCATTGGGAGGAATATGATTATTTAGAGAAAATATGATAACCCTATGTAGAAGACTTACCCAGACATCGATGAGTGCTCATGGAACATCGACAGAAGAAGAATTTGAGGTTGTTAAATTTATTGAGAACAATGCCCCATTTGCTATATTACCAAGAAAAACCTGGATTGAGAAAGATCAGACCCCAAAGAAAACAAGAAGAGGAAGCTCTAGAACAAAGAAAGAAAGACTTAAGAGACTTTATGGCTAGGATAATCGGACACTTACTAAAAGAACAAGAAAACCAGTCGAAACTACTAAGGATCAGAAATCTGGATGTCGAAGTTGAAAGAACACAAGAAGACTTGAAACACCTACTTGTACAGGAGAATAGAGAACCTACCCCAGACAAAGAGGAAGTATTGCCTTTGAACCCTAGGAAATACCATCAATAGTGTGAAGTTACTATGTCAAGAGGAGATAAGAATCGGAATGGAAAGAGGAATACCAAGACACAGATCACAGGGAAGAAGGCTAGAAAGCTTAGCAAGAAGAAAGAAAAGTTGAAGAAATTACAGGAAGTTCTAGAGAAGACTTCGCAGAAGGAAGGTCTCCAGAAATTGAACTTCATCAAGATATCAGAGCAACTCAGATTGGAACTTTGCTATGGCTGAGAAATATAACTGTTGAAGGCATTATGACTGTTAGATTGACGCTCCCAAATGGTTAGAACAACAGTTATGATCAGAAAGATCGCCATTGGACCGTTGGGACCGCGCCATAACAAACATAACTGCATTGATGAAGGCTTCTTGTCCATTGGAGGAATTCGTTACATCGGTGTCTATTTATTTCGTCGACTGTTGCACTGAGAACACTTTTGAAAATTGTATCCAATCCAACTAGAGAACTCAATGTTATCGTGTTGTACCTATCGAGACTTCGCCACCTGATTTATTACCTTGAGTGTTTGATCACCGACCTAATCTCAAATGTGCATGTCGGACGAACTCAGCGCAGTAGAAAAGTCTTTCGAAGAATTTCTAATCAATCTAATGGCTGAGAAGGTGATCTCCGTCAGATTTCAAGCTTCATCGACGCGAGGAGTGCAAGCCTCCTCGTCGACTACTCGCGGATCCGGACCATCCCGATCTACGACCGAGAAAAGAACCAAGCATTGAGATGACTTGGTGAATGCGAAGTTAATCCCATCCATCCTTCCCGACTACATCCCGCCTCTGGCTGGTGTGGTGAGTCATGACAGCGTCCCAAGGGACTTCGAATACACCCTGATTACTGCGTACCTCCCAAAGGAGATACATGCAGTTAAACCATAGCTAGATAAGATTTTGACATTGAAGAGCAACAACTACAATCTAGGAGACCGCAAGAACTTCAGCATGCTCACCTCTCATAGGTATCTAACTAGGACGAAGGGGAAGAAATCGAGGATAATCCCCCAACCATGGACTATGAACATCACGCAGTCCACTATTTTGAATGTAATGAAGATATCACATTTTGGAAGGCACCAAGAGGCTAATGCATGCGTTAAGCTCCTATTGTTGTGCTTCCATGGCAGTTATTTATGGCTATACATATGCATCATCGTCGATCTGGCGTTGATCCATAGGATCACCGACTTAAGCATGCAGGGACCATACAGAGAAAAGTCATGGAAGTGACTCAGAGGATCCAACCAGTACAGGACGAAGCTTGCCTATTGTTTGAGGAGATTGAAGGACGAGGAGGAGACCTAGAACAAATAGTCACTGCAGTAAAAAAATTCTTAGAAGGACCTATGAACGAGGCAGTTATTCAGAAATTCACCGAGCAGAAGGCCCTGGCGAAGTAGCAGGTCGAAGCAGCTCGAGCCAAGCTCGAGGTTTTTGAGGCAGAATTACCTAGAGCGGAGTGAATCAGGACGAGTCACAGGTGAGTGTTGGGGGCATGTTGGCCCTTAACCAAGTTTTGGAGATCCTTGGTCATTTTGACCATTTTGGGACTTCGACAGGATGTCGAAGGCGAAGCGCAAGTCAAAAGCGAAGTGCAAGTCGAAGCGGACGTCGCGGAATCTCGACCCCTTTTCAGGGATTTTTGGGTTTTGGGTTTATGTAACGGGTATGGGATGTCTACCCATGGTTTTACCCATGTTTGGGTCCCTTTGTAATGTATAAATAGATGTCTAGGAGATGTAAGAAGTAGTGACTAGACCTAGAAGAAATCTAGAGGTTGATAAGCTAAGTGCGAATAATTGTAAATGCTTTGTGCATGCTCTGTTGAGAACTTGCAGATCTAAGTGCAAGCAATTGTAAGAGGCAATGGAAAGGCTTTGTGCTATAACCTAGCTTGGGGAAGAAGGATCTGACGAAGTGCATGCAGATATCATGTCCTATGCGGAGTAGGATATTGTGGCTCTATGCATGTAGATGATTGACAAATGACAATAAAGAGAAGAAGAGTTGGTGGATGTAGCCCCAGGCTGTGGGTGAACCACGTATATCCTGTGTTATGGTTTCTTTGTGCATTTTGGTTGTTATATTTTTCATGTGATTGATGCTTAGTGCAATAATGTATGCTTAGATGAATCTGATATTATAGCTTAGTACTGAGTAATATGAATGAATGCTAGATATGACCTATTTTGATGTGCGTAGTGCTTGAATGTATTAGATCTGGGTGAATATTGTGCTTCTCTGTAATTAGGGTTTTATCTGCACTATAAACAAAGGCTAAATACTAATGAATGATAATTGTTAAGTGCTTTGCTAGGGTACTGTAATCCAAGATCTGTGTCTCAGCTAAGGTTATAGACACTAGAGTCCTACAACCACCCCTGCCTCTACCTCGGGTGAGACTTCATCTGCTTCGCAGGTGTTGCCAAAAGGGATGGTAGTTAGGGTTTTGTTGGTGCGTTGTTAAAGCGTTGAACCCTGGGTCTTCCCTTGTGCCAACACCATCAATTATGATAGGTGGGGAGCCTATCGGCATAATTAATAACATTTATTCATTCTTCCATGATGTCCACTAAACTTATTGATTTTGATCAATAGAATGAGACAATTCACATGGAAACTAGATCTTAGAATGGGTATCATTCTCCACCTACAAATAAAGGTTTCGAGGTTACATTTCATGACACACCATATAAATTAATGCTATTCTACCAAAATTCCTCCAGGGAGACTTAAAACCATTACTATTTTCCCTTCACCATCTATGAGAGTTTATTTCACACTCCTACACAATTTTTTGGTTAGAGCACAAAAGGAGACAAAGGACCCTCACAAAACCAATCCCACAAACCTATTGATGCTATGTCATTGCCATGCCATTTCCATTTCCATGCCATTTCCATTGCCATGCCATTGAAATACCTTTCCAAGTCATTTCATGGAATTTCATTTCCATGCCATTGTTTTTTCCACGCCACTACCATACCTTTCCATGCCATGCGATGCCATGCCATTTCCATGTCTTGCAATTCCATGGTATTTCCATGTTGTTTCCAAGCCATTCCATGCCATGCCATTGCCATGCCTAGCCAAGACATGCCATGCCATGCCATTGTCATTGTCATGCCATGCCATTGCCATTCCATTGTCATGTAGCTTCCCATGTATTGTCATGTAGTTTCCCATTTTAACCTACATAACAATAAATATAACATTCCATAAAATCATGCAAGGAAAAATTCAAATTAAAATGTGGATTGCAATGAAACAAGAATAACAAAAAAATAAACATTTCTATGACATTTCCATGCCTCGCAATTAAACCCTATGAATACACCTTGACACATTTTATTACATTTCTCTCATAATTTTTAGTCCTTTAGGGTTGTCATGTGTCATATTTCATTTTAGCATGCATTTATTATCTAAACAATAGTTTAATATTGCATTTTTATCCCCCTTTCATTTAATGGTTACTTTTTTTAAGGGTTGTTATATTTATCCTTGTATTTCCTTGCCTTGCCATACCTTTATTTTTCCATGCCTTGCCTTTCCATGCCATGACTTGCCATTCCATGCCTTACCTTTCCATGGCATGCCTTTCTTTTCCTTACCATGCCATACCATGCATGACTTTTCATACCTTACCTTGCCATGCCATGCCTTGCTTTGCCTTTCCATGGTATGGTACGGTATGGTATGCCTTTCCATGACATTCCTTTCCTTGCTTTTCCCTTCCTTTCCATGGTATGGTATGGTATGGTATGATATGGTATTCCTTGCCATGCCATACCTTTCCTTGTCATGGTATGGTATTCTTTGCCTTTCCTTTCCATAGTATTCCTTGCCTTTTCTTTCCATGGTATGGTATGGTATGATATGAATTGCCTTGCCTTTCCATGGTATGGTATGGTATGGTATGGTATCCCTTGAATTTACTTCCCATGGTATGGTATGTATTTCCTTGTGATCCAAAATGATCCAAAGAATACTAAGGACAACTCTAAATTCGCAGAAGCAACTCAGGAAGCTCATAATGGCCTTAGTAGACATAGAAAGGGAAAAACTTAAAAGTACTCAAAACTCAGTGAAATTGGCATCATCGTGAAGAGCACATAGCAAGGTTTCCAACGACGTAAATGGATCATTAAACAGAGTTACGGATCAAAATATATCCGCGGTCAAAGTTTTGGTCAACCTAGCCCAATCAACAGGGATGAGTCAGCATCCGTACTACTGACATTAACATTAGTACGGATGAATTTAACGTTCTTACAATGTACGTGGAACACGTAGTAGGAGACACATGTCATGATGATGTCAGCATGAAATCATCATGGTGACATGGAAGCACCAGAGGTTGCCATGTGTCACTTGTTTTCAACATTTTCGGGTTAGTCTGTGGACCAATGAAAAAGTGCCATGTGGAAGTTTGTAAAACCATGTGGATGACCATACGGGATGTGGCAGGTTGGTTTGGCAGGGGATTGTGCAAGTGGTTGGCATGGGCCAATGGTTGGATACCATGTGGTAGTGGGAAAATCCATAATGAGGGCCCAAAACCGGATTTTCAAAAATAAAAATAAATGGGCCTACCAAATCTGGCGGCCAAACTAGAAGCTCTGACAAATCCAAACAATGCTCCAAACTTGGTGAATTTCCAATCCATATATATATATATATATATATATACATTGTTATAAGAATAACCCAAAATGGGAGGCCCATGAGTTCGACCCTGGGACCTCCCCCTATTCAACGCCTTAAGAATAACATCATCTACCATTGGGCCAATGGACTCTGTTGGTTAGTTGGCCCCACTTTTTTATTATATGTCGAGTCTTCCCACGGATGGGGGAGGAGGCCGCTCGATGGTACATCCAGGAATGGATTTCGAGACGCAGTACGAAGAATTTATTGCAAGGAGCAGGAACAGAAATTGAGAAAATATTTCTCAAGGGCCTAGGAGTGTCGGCGTCAGATTGAGGCATGGAGAAAGTCATTTTTGGGTAATTCGACACCACAAATTCAATGGTGTTGTATGTTTTATGATCTGAGCAAAGATTATGAAGCTTAATCCTAGAATGAGTTATACTTATGCATTTTGCCAAATTCTTTTGTTGAGTTAATAAAAAGGCATGCGCATTTGAGAGAAGGACCCGAAGACGTATTCCACAAGGAATGAACTCCATTATCAATTTGTATGTTCATATTTGATGCTTATGTCTCTTGATTATTGAGTTTTTCCTTCTTTATGGTGCACTTTAATTTATGCTCATTTAATACAATTCTTTATAATTCACTTCAATGAAAATATCCTAGATCATGTTGGTATCAGAGCAGTCATATTTGACTTGAATTGTTGAGTGTGAATGCTTACTAGGGACAAGTATAAGTAGGGTGAACGACCTCTTAAGACTTTCAATCCTGAAGTTGTTCGTGCATCCCAAAGGAAGAAAATGGAAGAAGAGGACAAGCATGATGAATAGGAGGAAAACTTTCATATGGTCTTTTATCGCATGGAAAAAATGGTCGAGTGAATGTATGGAGACTATGAGAAGAGGATGAAGGAGAAAGGGAAGAAAAAGGAAGCACAAGTTGATGATAATGCTTAAGTAAATCAAGGGGCTGGAAGAAACCCTCCAGAGCCTCCATCTTCACCATCAAGTTCTAGCTCTTCTTCCTCTGAGCATTCTCATCATTCTTATCATTCTAGCCATTAAGATTATTTTAAGAAACCATTATTAAATATTGATTTAAATTTTTCTTTACCCATGTTTAATGGAGATGTTAATCCTAAAAATCTAGATAATTGGATCCGACAGATTGAAGTATATTGTCCTATTCAACATATTGATGAAGATTAAGTTAAAGTGAAAATGGCTTCTCTTTTGTTGGAAGGCACCGCCCTCGTATGGTGGGAGAGAAAACTTCAGGAAAAAAGTAAGTGTGGTAATATTATTTTCTCATGGTCATAATTTAAATCAACGATAAGGAAGCAATTTTATCCATTGGATTATTTACATAAAGAAATGATGGAATGGAAAACTTTAAGACAAAGTAAAGGTCAAAATGTACAAAGTTTCACGAAAGAATTTAGGAAGAAATCTCTTGCATTAAACATTCCTTTGGATTCTTATGAAACTTTAATGAAGTATATTGGTGCACTTCACAGTTATATTTGTCATACTTTGCTATTGTTTAACCCCACCAGTCCTGACAAAGTTTGTGTGCAAGCCACTCACCTTGAGAACAAGGGAAAGCATGTTCAAGAAGATCTCACAAAGAAACATTCCAATCTCCCACATAAGAAATTTAAGAATTTTAAAAGGAAGGACAAGAATACCATCACTGTAAAGAGAGAAGAAGGAAAACCATCTTGCACTCATTGCAATAAAAGTGGTCACGATGATAAAATTGTTGGAAACTAAATCCAGAGAAGAGACCCAAACAGTTCGGTGAAAAGAGGAAGACAAAGACCATTGCTACAGTGCAACAAGATCTTGGTTTTGATTCAGGAGTCGAAGGAAATATCACAGTAGTTGGAGTACAAGGTAAATATTCCCTTCATGCTAGTTCAAATTCCAATAATGAATCTCATGATGATGAAATAAAGAGGAATGAATTATTTAATATAAGAGTTGTATCTAAACACACTAATATAGATACATTATTTGATCTGGGTTCCCAAGTAAACTTGATATCTGAAGAACTTGTCAAAAATATGGGTCTTGAAACCAAACCACATCCAAAGCCTCGTCCTCTTGGTTGGATATGTGATAAAGAAAAACTTAATGTCAGCAAGCAATGTAGGGTCAGATTTGCTATTACTTCAAAGTTGATTGATGAAGTGAATTTGGATGTTGTATCACTTGATATATGTGGCATAGTTTCGGGGATTCCTTATCTTTATGATATAAAAGAAGTCTTCTTTCATCATGAGAACAAATATCACATTACTAAGGGGGGAGTGGAATATATTGTTAGATCCCACAACATGAGGGTAAACACAACACATGTTAGTGTGTGACAAATGAAGAAACTACTTGTTAGGGAAGGAAACAATCATACATACAGATCATCAACCCTTACAGTATCTCCAAGCACAAACCAAACTACAAAAATCTCAACATTACATATGGATGGGTTTCCTACAAAAATTTCATTTGGTAATCAAGTAAAAAAAGGGTACGAGTAACAAGGTAGCTGATATGCTTTCTAGACCTCCTATTGTTGCTTCTATTATTTTGAAAAAAAAGGAAGAACAAGATGATGATAATGCTTCAGTAAATCAAGGGGTTGGAGGAGACCCTCCTGAGCCTCCATCTTCACCATCAAGTTCTAGCTCTTCTTCCTCTGAGCATTCTCATCATTCCCGTCATTCTAGCCATAAAGATTCTTTTAAGAAACCATTATTAAAGCTTGATGTAAAATTTGCTTTACCTATGTTTAATGGAGATGTTAATCCTGAAAAGCTATATAATTGGATCTGACATGTTGAAGTATATTGCCATGTTCAATGTATTTATTAAGAGGAAGTTAAAGTGCAATTGGATTCTCTTCGATTGGAAGGAACCACTCTTGTATGGTGGGAGACATAAAAATTTAGGACAAAAGTAAGTGTGGTAATATTCTTTCCTCATAGTCAGAATTTAAATCAGCAATAAGGAAGCAATTTTATCCATTGGGTTATTTACATAAAGAAATGATGGAATGGAAAACTTTAAGACAAAGTAAAGGTCAAACTGTACAAAATTTCACAGAAGAATTTAGGAATAAAGATGTTGCATTAAACATTCCTTTGGATTCTTATGAAACTTTAATGAAGTATATTGGTGCACTTCACAATTATATTCGTCATACTTTGCTATTTTTTAACCTCGCCAGTCTTGACGAAGTTTGTGTTCAATCCATTCACCTTGAGAACAAGGGAAAGCATTTTCTAGAAGATCCCACAAAGAAACCTTCCAATCTCCCACATAAGAAGTTTGAGAAGTTTAAAAGGAAGGAAAATAATACCATCACTGTAAAGAGAGAAGAAGGAAAACCATATTTCTCTCATTGAAATAAAAGTAGTCATGATGATGAAAACTGTTGGAAACTACATCCAGAGAAGAGACCGAAAAAGTTCGGTGGAAAGGGGAAGACAAAGACCGTTGCTACAATGCAACAAGATCTCGGTTCTGATTCATGAGACGAAGGAAATATCACAACGATTGGAGTACAAGGTAAATATTCCGTTCATGCTAGTTCAAATTTCAATAATGAATCTCATGATGATGAAAGAAAGAGGAATGACTTATTTAATATAAGAGTTGTATCTAAACACACTAAGATAGATAAATTATTTAATTTGGGTTCCCAAGTAAAGTTGATATCTGAAGTACTTGTCAAAAAGATGGGCCTTGAAACCAAACCACATCCAAAGCCTTATCCTCTTGGTTGGGTATGTGATAAAGAAAAACTTAATGTCGACAATAAATGTAGGGTCAGATTTGCTATTGCTTCAAAGTTGATTGATGAAGTGGATTTGGGTGTTGTAACACTTGATATATGTGGCATAGTGTTGGGGAGTCCTTATCTTTATGATAGCGAAGAATTCTTCTTTCGTCATGAGAACAAATATAACCTTACTAAGGGGGGACTGGAATATATTGTTAGATCCCACAACATGAGGATAAACACAACACTTGTTAGTGTGCGAAAAATGAAGAGACTCATAAAAACTAATAAGAGATATGTACTCATGGTAGTAAGGGAGAAAGATGTCAGAACATCCGACGCTTTCCAAGGATGTGATCCTTCTCATAAGAAAGAACTAATTGATATTGCTTCTAAGTATGATGATATTTTCCAGGAACCAGATGAATTACCTCCTATGAGGGAAATCCAACATGAAATACATCTTTAGTAGGATTCTCCTCTTCCTAATGTGGGCATGTACGCAGTTGTAGATATGACATAGATCAAGAAGAAGGTACAAGGATTATTGGATCAAGGGGACAATAGGCCCAACTCATCTCCTTGTGGTTCTATGATCGTGATGGTGCCAAAGAAGGATGGAACATGGTAAATGTGTGTCGATTACTGGGCCTTAAATAAAATCATGGTAAAAAATCTATACCCTCTTCCTCGTATAGATAATTTTCTTGATCAGTTAAAGAATGTTGTTTATTTCACTAAGTTGGATTTGTGCAGTGGATACCATCAAACAAGGGTTGCAGAACATGATGCATGGAAGACTTCCTTTAAGACCAAACAAATATTTTTTGAGTGGTTAGTTATGTCATTTGGGATTTGTAATTCTCTAAAAATCTTCATGCATGTGATGAAGGATGTTTAGGCCATTTCTAGATGATTTTTTGATTGTATATTTAGACAACATTCTTATATTTAGTGGTACTTGGGATGAATATGTAAGGCATGTAAAGAAAGTATTATATACTTTGCAAAGTGAAAATTTGTATGTAAAATTGTCCAAATGTGAATTTGGTAAGACTGCACTTGTGTACTTAGGTCATATTGTAGGAGGAGGACAATTGAAAATTGATCCTTCCAAGATTGTTGTAATTGTAAATTGGCATGAGCCCAAAAGTGTAACCGAGATACGGAGCTTGTTAGGTACAGTCCAATATTGGAGGAGATTCATTTCAAACTTCTTCTTTATAGCAGCTCCTTTGCATGCCTTAAACAGTGTAAATAACACTTTTCAGTGGGGAGGAAAGCAACAAAATGATTTCAACACTTTGAAAGAAAAGATCAGTATTGCACCAATATTATCACTGTCGAACCTTCAACAACCCTTCGAGACCGAGACAGATTCCAGTGGATACGCCATGGATGTAGTATTGATGCAATACCATAAGCCTATCTGTTACTACTCTGAAACTTTTAACCAAGATGTTGTTAACTATCCTACATATGATAAAGAGTTGTATGCATTAGTTCAAAGCATAAAGAAATGGAAGAACTTCTTGTTAGGGAAGGAAACAATCATACATACAAATCATCAACCATTACAGTATCTCCGAGTACAAACCAAACTGCAACAATCTCTACATTACAGATGGATGGGTTTCCTACAACAATTTCATTTGGTAATCAAGTACAAAAAGGGTACGAGTAACAAGGTAGTTGATATGATTTCTAGACCTCCTATTTTTTCTTCTATTATTTTGAAGAAAAAGGAAGCACAAGCCGATGATAATGCTTCAATAAATCAAGGGGCTCGAGAGACCCTCCTGAACCTCCATCTTCACCATCAAGTTCTAGCTCTTCTTCCTCCGAGCATTCTCATCATTCTCATCATTCTATCCTTAAAGGTTCTTTTAAGAAACCATTATTAAATCTTGATGTAAAATTTTATTTAGCTATGTTTAATGGTGATGCTAATCCTGAAAAGATAGATAATTGGATCCAACATGTTGAAGTATATTCCATGTTCAACATATTGGTGAAGAGGAAGTTAAAGTGAAAATGGATTCTCTTCAGTTGGAAGGCACCTCTCTCGTATGGTGGGATATCAAACTTCACGACAGAGGTAAGTGTGGGAATATTCTTTCCTCGTGGTCAAAATTTAAATCAGCGATAAGGAAGAAATTTTATCCATTGAGTTATTTACATAAAGCAATGATGGAATGGAAAACTTTAAGACAAAGTAAAGGTCAAACTGTACAAAATTTCACAGAAGAATTTAGGAAGAAAGATCTTGCATTAAACATTCCTTTGGACTCTTATGAAACTTTGATGAAGTATATTGGCGCACTTCATAGTTATATTCGTCATACTTTTCTATTGTTTAACCCCACCATTCTTGATGAAGTTGTGTGCAAACCACTCACCTTGAGAACACGGGAAAGAATGTTCAATAATATCCACAAAGAAACCTTCCAATCTCCCACATAAGTAGTTTAAGAAGTTTAAAACAAAGGACAAGAAGACCACCATTGTAAAGAGAGAAGAAGGAAAACCATCTTGCACTCATTGCAAGAAAAGTGGTCACGATGATGAAAATTGTTGGAAACTACATCCAGAGAAGAGACTGAAATAGTTCGGTGGAAAGGGGAATACATGGACCGTTTCTACAGTGCAACAAGATCTTGGTTTCGATTCAAGAGACGAAGGAAAGATCACAGCGGTTGGAGTACAAGGTAAATATTCTCTTCATGCTAGTTCAAATTCCAATAATGAATCTCATGATGATGAAAGAAAGAGGAATGAATTATTTAATATAAGAGTTGTATCTAAACACACTAAGATAGATAAATTATTTGATTTGGGTTTCCATGTAAACTTGATATCTAAAGCACTTGTCAAAAAGATGGTTCTTGAAACCAAACCACATCCAAATCCTTATCCTCTTGGTTGGGTATGTGATAATGAAAACATTAATGTCACCAAGAAATGTAGGGTCAAATTTTCTATTGCTTCAAATTTGATTGATGAAGTGGATTTGGATGTTGTATCACTTGATATATGTGGCATAGTGTTGGGGAGTCCCTATCTTTATGATAGCAAATCAATCTGCTTACGTCATGAGAAAAAATATCACCTTACTAAGGAGGGAGTGGAATATATTGTTAGATCCCACAACATGAGGGAAAACACAACACTTGTTAGTGTGGGACAAATGAAGAGACTCATAAACACTAATAAGAGATATGTACTCATGGTTGTAAGGGAGAAAGATGTTGGAACATCCAATGCTTTCCAAGGATGTGATCCTTCTCATAAGAAAGAACTAATTGATATTGTTTCTAAGTATGATGATATTTTCCAGGAACCAGATGAATTAGCACCTATGTGGGAAATCCAACATGAAATACATCTTCAACAATATTCTCCTCTTCCTAATGTCGGCATGTACAAGATGTCAGTTGTAGAGATGACATAGATCAAGAAGAAGGTACAAGGCTTATTGGATCAAGGGATCAATAGGCCCTGCTCATTTCCTTGTGCTTCTCTGATCGTGATGGTTCCAAATAAGGATGGCACATGACGAATGTGTGTCTATTATTGGGCCTTAAATAAAATCACAGTGAAAAATCGATACCCTCTTCCTCTTATATATGATTTGCTTGATCAGTTAAAGAATGTTGTTTATTTCACTAAGTTGACTTTTCACAATTGATACCATCAAATCAGGGTTGCAGAATAGGATGCATGGAAGAATGCCTTTAATAGAAAACAAGGATTGTTTGGGTGGTTAGTTATATCATTTGGTCTTTGTAATGCTCCGACAACCTTCATGCGTGTAATGAATGATGTATTCAGGCCATTTCTAGATGATTTTGTAATTGTATATTTCGACGACATTCTTATATTTAGTGGTACTTCAGATGAACATGTAGGGAATGTAAAGCAAGTATTAGATACTTTGTAAAGGGAAAATTTGTATGTAAAATTGTCCAAATGTGAATTTGGTAAGACTTCACTTGTGTACTTAGGTCATATTGTCGGAGGAGGAAAATTGAAAATTAATCCTTCCAAGATTGATGTAATTGTAAATTGGCCTGAGCACAAAAGTGTAACCGAGATACTGAGCTTCTTAGGTGTAGTCCAATATTGGAGGAGATTCATTTCAAAATTATCCTTTATAGCAACTCCTTTGCATGCCTTAACCAATGTAAAAAACACTTTTCTGTGGGGAGGAAAGCAACAAAAATCTTTCGACACTTCAAAAGAAAAGATCAGTACTGCACAAGTATTAGCACTGTCGAATATTCAACATCCCTTCAAGATCGAGACAGATGCCAGTGGATACACCATGGGTGCAGTATTGATTGAATATCGTAAGCCTATCTGTTACCACTCTAAAACTTTTAACCAAGTTGTTGTTAACTATCCTACATATGAGAAAGAGTTGTATGCATTAGTTCAAAGCGTAAAGAAATGGAAGCACTACTTGTTAGGGAAGGAAACAATCATACATACAGATCATCAACCCTTACAGTATCTCCAAGAACAAACCAAACTGCAACAATCTTGACATTATAAAATGGATGGGTTTCCTACAACAATTTAATTTGGTAATGAAGTAACAAAAGGGTATGAGTAACAAGGTAAATGATATTCTTTCTATACCTCCTATTGGTGCTTCTATTATTTTGAGGAATGCTTCTTTATCTCATGATAGCTATGTGGAATAATATTCCATTTATGAAGATTTGAAAGAATTATGTGAGAGGCTAGTCCATGGTGCACAGGTAGAGAACTATTGTCTGCAACAAAAACTACTCTACCATCTTGGAAAGCTATGTATTCCTACAAGTGAACAAGTCCATGTAATACGATAATATCACACTTGTCTTGTGTCTGGGCATTTTGGGGTAGGAAAAACTATGGCTCATCTGCATAGGCTTTCTTACTAGCCTCAAATGAAAGCAATTGTAACTAAATATGTAAAGGGGTGTGTGATGTGTTCTACTTGTAAGCCCCACTAATAGAAAATTGGGGCTATACTAACCACTGCATGTTCCATCCCATCCATGGGAAAGTATCTCCATGGATTTTTTAGGGGGTTTACCAATGTCGAAAAGGGGTCATGACTATTTGTATGTTGTAGTGGATAGGTTCAACAAGATATGTATCTTAATGCCATGTAAAAAGAAGATCACTACTAAGCAGACTGCTAATCTTTTCTTTTAGTATGTTTGGGTTCACTTTGGGTTACCCACATCCATTATCTCAGATCGAGATAGTCAATTCCTTGGGGATTTTTGGACAACTTTGTGGAGAATGATGGACACCAATTTGAAGAGGATCACTCCTTTCCATCCATAGATTGATGAAAATACAAAGGTTGTTAACCGAACAATGGTACTTTTTCTTCAAGGCTACTGCAGCAAGCATCCCAAGTTAATGGATGAACAGATACCCTATGTACAACATGCTTACAACAGAACCTTACATTCCTCCACTCAGTGTTTTCCTTTTGAGACATGTTTTGGATATTTACCTAAGGTTCCTTTGGACTTGATGTATGGGAGAGATGTCGATTCAACTGAAAAAATAAATGAAGACATATCTCGCAAGTTCATCCATAAGATCCAACAGGTACACCAAGCAGTCAGGGAACAGTTGGAGAAAAGTCAAGCATAGTATAAAGCTCAACATGACAAACACATGGTTGATCATCAATTCTAGGTTGGAGACCAGGTATGGCTTCACATCAGCAAGGAAATATTAAAGGGTGAAGGCAAGAAACTCAAGGCCAACTATTATGGACCCTTCACTATTTTGGAGAAAAGTGGTACCAATGCTTTTCGTCTAGATCTTCCACCTTATGTGCAGATCTACTCGGTTGTAAATGTAGAGAACTCGAAACTTTTTGAGCCTCCCATGATCATGGATCAGGGTGAGGAAGTTTCAATACCTTCAGTTGATGAGTTTTCTCTTGAGTACTTGGATGAGTTAAAGGAATATATCATCCTGGACAAAAGGATGAGGACTTCACGCAGGGGTGATGTTGATTTTCTTTGAGTAGGATTAAAAGGCACACATCTAAGCAAGGCAAAGTGGATTGAGAAGGACAAGGTGAGGGAACTCTTCCCTCACTTATCTGTTGATTTATGAAATATTTTGGTGGTCCAAAAATCTCTCAGTGGGAAGGCGTGATCCAAACAGATCCAGAGGAGACTAAGGACAACTCAGAATTCACAGAAGCAACTTAGGAAGCTTAGAATGGCCTCAAAATACAGAGAAATGGAAAAAATTCAAAGTCCTCAAAACTCAATGAAATTGGCATCATCGCGAAGAGAACATCACAAGATTTCCAACAGCATAAACAACTCGTCAAACGGAGTTACAGATCAAAATATATTTGTGGTCAAAGTTTTGGTCAAACTAGCCCACTCAACATGGATGAGTCAACATCTGTACTGCTCACATAAGCATCAGTATGGATGACGTCAATATCTGTATAATGTGTTGTATCATGTTGTCATTGATGCCAATGGTTTGATTGATTGATGTCATTGATTGATGTCAAGTGATTGATTGATGTCAAAGGATTGATTGATTGATTGATTGATGTCAAAGGATTGATTGATTGATGATTGATGTAATATAATATGTATTGTCCTTGATGAGAATGCATAGATGAAGATGGATCAATGAGTTGTCATCAATATGATGAAGATGGATCAATGAGTTGTCATTGATACATGATGAAGATGGATTGATGTGGTTTCATTGGTATATGATGCATTGTTGGAAAAATGTATAGATGACTCATTATTGCCTTATCATGATTTATAAGGTTCACAAATGGATGAACTCCAAAGTGGTCCCCTTATGGTGAAAGCCCTCATGGGAAGACGCTTTATGGATTGAGTTATCCTAGAAGAATGGTTGGATGACCCATGCTCTCATTATTGTCTTATCATGATTGATAAGGTGCACAAATGGATGAACTCCAAAGTGGTCCCCTTATGGTGAAATCCCTCACGGGAAGACGATTTGTGGATTGATTTATCCTAGAAGAATGGTTGGAGGACCCATGCTTATATGTGGAATAACGAGATGAAAATCAAGGAAATTGTTGGTGAAACTATCCTAGATGGATAGTGATTTTCATTCCATTTACGGTGGTATGTGGAATGTCACATAACTCCTCATGGTTTGAGATTTATGGCCTTACGAAGATGAAGGACCCCTACATGAAGGATTGAAGCCCCCAAGGTCAAAGAAGTCAAAGTGACCTAAAATAAGAAATCATTATTTAAATGATAAAGTAAAGTGACAAAGTCAAGGTAGATTATTTAAATAATAAAGAGAAGTGACAAAATCAAGAAGTGATAAAGTAAGGTGACAAAATCAAGAAGGAATATTTATGGAAAGTGGTTAACCCTAAAAATAAGGAAAATAGGTTAAGTGACCTAGAAATGGGTTAAGTGACCTAAAAGAAGAAATCAGTATTTAAATGATAAAGTAAGGTGACAAATTCAAGGTGGATTATTTATATAATCAAGAGAAGTGACAAAATCAAGAAATGATAAAGTAAGGTGACAAAATCAAGAAGGAATATTTAAATGATAAAGTGGTTAACCATAAAATAAGGAAAATTGGTTAAGTGACCTAGAAATGGGTTAAGTGACCTAAACATCTGTTAAGTGACCTAGAGGATGAAAGTATAAATAAGATAGCAATGGTCTCTTGTACATCATCCTTTGTGTGGATCAATGGAGAGCTTCTTGTGAGAATATCTTTTGGAGTATTGGTGGAGAGCTTCTTGTGAGAGCTTCTTGAGAATTTTTGGTGTGGAACACTTGAGAATATTGAAGATATATAGGTGAATGAGGTAACCAAGGATATATAATCTGAATTTTACAAGGAATATGAAGAAAATAGGGCCGGAATTGAAGGAAGGATAAATTATTTTCATGATGCTTTCTAAGGTATGTTATTTATAGGTCATCTGACCATTTTCATAATAACTTTTTTTTATATAATGCTTCATACCATGAGATTGATATTCCATTGAGGAAACATATCCAAGTATCTGTGGTAAAAAATTCATCTTGTGGGTCATTGTAATTTTTTAGATACACTCCGTGAAAAATAGGTTTTGTGGCTAGTCCTGAAACTAGTCTAAAACAAGTGTTTTAGGTAAAAATGTCATAACTTTTTCATAATAGATCCAAATTCAGTGATACCAATTGTGTTGATTAGATTAAAGGCTTTGGTATACTTTTTAATAGTTTCAAATCAATTCATTGAATAATTTTTTTGGGGCACGCTCTACAAGGTTGCTCTCTAGAATAAACCAGAATTCAGCAAGGTATGTCATTTTTTCTATAACTCTATTTTTGAGAGGTTCCAAGTAGTTCCACCTAGAGGAATTGCATAAAAAAACTGAGCAACATTTATTATTAGTTTCATATCTTTATTCATTATAAGTACAAAGTTATGATTATTTCAAGTTGAGGTTGTTGACTAATCCAAAACTAGTCATGGTTGAGACAAGCAGTTGATGAGTTGGCACATACATGAGGTTTATAGTTGAAGATGTTGGTACATATTGATGAGTAGCTGAAACATGATTGGTATATACTTGGTACATTGTTGGATGCACTTGTTTATGGTACAGGTTGATTACAGGTTGTTTGGCACAGGTTGGTGCATGGTTGATGCACTTGTTTATGTTGATAGATTGATATATGTTGAGGATTGTTGTCTCATCTCAGTTGGTGCTGAGAATGCAAGATGAGTCTTGTATATAGAGATGGTTCTCTTGTAGAGTTGTACTCTACTTAGTTGTTGCTGAAAAACCCCTGGATTGAAGTCCATAATAAAAAGAAAAATTGTGCATACATCTTGTGTTCTTTTTGTTCCTTGTGGAAATGATTTGTTGATGATATGTTGTTGATATGTATTCATATCTAACTAATTATAAATGACAGCAATGATTAATGGGAAAATTTTGAATGTTAACTAAGGATTTTTTGTCTAAGACGGAATTTTTGGGAAAAAGATCCCCACACTCATTCACCCCCCCCCCCCTCTAAGTGTGGTAGGTGTGTCCAACAATTGGTATCAGAGTGGGCCTTCACTACAAGCCTTAACAAGTTTGAAGGAGATCCATAGACACACAAATGGATGATGAAATACCAATCCTTGATGAGGAAAACTATTCTACTTGGAGAATAGAGATGTAAGTGTATTTGAATACAATGGGAGAAACTATTTGGAAGGCAACCATTGGTGGATCAGTTCCCTTGAGGAACAAGTCAAAGTATGCAGCTCAAAGGGAAGGAAAAAAGAATGATGCATTGGCTCTCAAGACCATTCTTAGTGGACTCTCAAGCCCTATCAAAGATAGCATGGGACAATGCACCTCCACCAAGGATCTATGACTAAAACTAGAGGAAACATATGAAAGCAAGAAGGAGAAAGAAAAAATTGAATATCACTTCATGAAGAGCACTAAAGGTAAAGAATATCCAAAAAATATTGAATGCATTATTTCTAAATGTGATTTTGAAAACATTTCAAGTAAAGATAAAGAATCAAGTGATGATGGCACAAAGGAAGATCTTGAAGACATTTCAAATGAAGGAAAAGAATTATGTGTTGATGTTGGCAAAAAGGAAGATCATGAAGATATTTCAAATGAAGGAAAAGAATCCTCAAAAACCCTTGATTGCAATGATGATGATGAATTTTTCTCTACAAATGAAGAAGAAGATATAGAAACAGTTTTTTTAATGTTTGATGATAATTATCCCATGAAAAGAATAGAAGGAAATCTATTAAAACTTCAAAAGGAAGTTGAAGAGGGTTTATATAGATATAGAAGTGATCATTATTATATAGACTATAACTATCTTTCGGATAACACTAAGAAGTTTCTTAGGAGAA
>ML783196.1:385573-401594 GCA_009831015.1 Picea engelmannii | reverse complement strand
TTGATGCCAATGGTTTGATTGATTGATGTCAAGTGATTGATTGATGTCAAAGGATTGATTGATTGATGATTTATGTAATATAATATGTATTGTCCTTGATGAGAATGCATAGATGAAGATGGATCAATGAGTTGTCATCGATATGATGAAGATAGATCAATGAGTTTTCATTGATACATGATGAATATGGATCAATGTGGTTTCATTGGTATATGATACATTGTTGGAAAAAAGTATAGATGACTCATTATTGCCTTATCATGATTTATAAGGTGCACAAATGGATGAACTCCAAAGTGGTCCCCTTATAGTGAAATCCCTCACGGGAAGACGCTTTACGGATTGAGTTATCCTAGAAGAATGGTTGGAGGACAGATGCTCTCATTATTGTCTTATCATGATTGATAAGGTGCACAAATGGATGAAATCCAAAGTGGTCCCCTTATGGTGAAAGCTCTCATGGGAAGATGCTTTATGGATTGAGTTATCCTAGAAGAATGGTTGGAGGACCCATGCTTGTATGTAGAATAACGAGATGAAGATCAAGGAAATTGTTGGTGAAACTATCCTTTATAGATAGTGCTTGTCATGCTATTTCTAGTGGTATGTGGAATTTCACATAACTCCTCATGGTTTGAGAGTGATGGCCTTACGAAGATGAAGGACCCCCACATGAAGGATTGAAGCCCCCAAGGTCAAAGAAGTCAAAGTGACATAAAAGAAGAAATCATTATTTAAATGATAAATTAAAGCGACAAAGTCAAGGTGGATTATTTAAATAATAAAGAGAAGTGACAAAATCAAGAAATGATAAAGTAAGGTGACAAAATCAAGAAGGAATATTTATGGAAAGTGGTTAACCCTAAAAATAAGGAAAATAGGTTAAGTGACCTAAAAGAAGAAATAATTATTTAAATGATAAAGTGGTTAACCCTAAAATAAGGAAAATAGGTTAAGTAAACTAGAAATGGGTTAAGTGGCCTAAAAATGGGTTAAGTGACCTAGAGGATGAAAGTATAAATAATATAGAAATGGTCTCTTGTAGATCATCCTTTGTGTGGATCAATGGAGAGCTTCTTGTGAGAATATCTTTTGGAGTATTGGTGGAGAGCTTCTTGAGTATTTTTGGTGTGGAATACTTGAGCATATTGAAGATATATAAGTGAATGAGGTAAACAAGGATATCTAAGCCTAATTTCAGAAGGAAGGTGAAGGAAAGAAGGCCAAAATTGAAGGAAGGATAAATTATTTTCATGATGCTTTCTAAGGTATGTTATTTACAAGTCATCTGGCCATTTTTGTAATAATAGTTTTTCTATAATGATTAATACCTTGAGATTGATATGCCATTGAGGAAACATATCCAAGTATATGTGATAAAAAATCATCTTGTGGGTCGTTGTATTGTTTGAGATACACTCTGTGGAAAATAGAGTTTGTGGCTAGTCCTAAAACTAGTCTAAAACAAGTGTTTCGAGTAAAAACATCATAAATTATTCATAACAGATAAAAATGTAGTGAGACCAATTGTGTTGGTTATATTAAAGGCTTTATTATTCTGTGTAAAATTTTCAGATCAATTCAATGAATATTTTGTGTGGGGCACGCTCTACAAGGTCGCTCTCTAGAATAAGCCAGAATTCAGTAAGGTACACCATTTTTTCTATAACTCTTTTTCTGAGAGGTTCCAAGTAGTGCCACCTTGAGGAATTACGTAAAACACACTGATGAAAGTTGTATATCAGTTTTAGATATTTATTCATTACAGGTACAAAGTTATGATTATTTCAAGTTGGGGTTGTTGACTAATCCAAAACTAGTCATGGTTGAGACAAGTAGTTGATGAGTTGGCACATACATGAGGTGTATAGCTGATGATGTTGGTACATATTGAAGAGTAATTGTTGATGAGTACTTGAAACATTATTGGTATATACTTGGTACATGGTTGGATGCACTTGTTTATGGTACAAGTTGATTACAGGTTGTTTGGCACTGGTTGGTGCATGGTTGATGCACTTGTTTATGTTGACAGATTGATATCCGTTGAGGATTGTTGTCTCATCTCAGTTGGTGCTGAGAATGTAAGTTTAGTCTTGCATATAGATCTGTTTCTCTTATAGAGTTGTACTCTATTCAGTTGTTGCTAAAAAAACCCTGAATTGAAGTCCATAAAAAAAAGAAAAATTGTACATACATCTTGTGTTCTTTGTGTTCCTTATGGAGATGATTTGTTGATGATATGTTTTTGATATATTTTGCTCATATATATTCACATAAAACTGATTATAAATGACAGCAATGAATAATGAGCAAATGAGCAAATGTTAACTAAGGAGTTTTTGTGTAAGAGGGAAGTTTTGGGAAAAAGATCCCCACACTCATTCACCCCCCCCCCTCTAAGTGTGGTAGGTGTGTCCAAAACAGTGTACATGGCACACACAGAAGGTGACATGTGTCATGCTGACATAGACATGATGTCATCATGGTGACATGGTAGCACCATAGGCTTCCATGTGTCACTCATTTTTGGAATTTTCGGGACAGTTTGTGGACCAATGAAAAAGCGTTACGTGGCAGTCCATATAGCCACGTGGCAGTTTGTATAGCCATGTGGAAGACCATACAGGATGTGGCGGGATGACATGGAAGGTGAATGTGAAAATGGTTTATGTGGGCCAATGGTTGGTTGTCACATGTCAGTGGGAAAATTCCCAATGAGGGTCTGAAACCAGATTTTCAAAAATAAAAAAAAACACTAGCCCGCCAAATGTGGCAAAGCCTCGCTAAATATGGTGGCCAAAATACAAGCTCTGATGAATCCAAACAATGCTCCAAACATGGCGAAGGTCCAATCCATATATATATATATATATATATATATATATACACACATTTTTATAACAATAACCCAAAAGGGGACGCCCACGAGCTTGACCCCGGTACCTCCCCCTATCCAACGCCTTAACAATAGGATCTGCTACCATTGGTTAGTCCACCCCATGTTTTTATTAAATTTTGATTCTTCCCATAGACGGGGGAGGAGGGCGCTCAATGGTACGGACGGGCACAAATTTCGAGATTCGATACAGAGAATTAATTGCAGGGAGTAAGCACAAAAATCGAGACAAGATTTCTCAAGGTACGGGGAGTGCGAGAGTCAGATTGAGGCATGGAGACAGTCATTTTTGGGTAATTTGACGCCACAAATTCAATGGTGGTGCATGTTTTCTTATCTGAGAAAATATTCTACAGCTTAATTCCAGAATGAGGTATACTTATGTATTTTTCCAAACTCTTTTTTTGAGTTAATAAAAAGGCCTATCGATATGAGAGTAGGACCCGGAGACGTAGTCCACCAGGGATGAATTCTGTTATCAATTTTTTTGTTTAGATTTGATTATTATGTCTCTTCATTATTGAGCTTTTCCTTCTTTATGGTGCACTTTAATTTATTCTCATTTAATACAATTCTTTATAAGTCACTTCGATGAAAAGATCCTGGATCTCCTTGCCTTTCCATGGTATGGTATGTTATGGTATGCCTTTCCTTACCTTTCCATGGTATGGTATGGTATGCCTTGCCTTGCCTTTCCATGGTATGGTATGGTATGCCTTGCCTCACAAATAAACCCTAGGAATTCACCTTGACACCTTTTATTACATTTATGTCATAATTTTCAACCCTTTAGCATTGTCATGTCTTGAATGTTGTATGGTTGTCACATGTCATCTTTCATTTCAGCATGCAATTGTTATATAAACCCTAGTTTAAGCTTGCATTTGTATCCCCCTTTCATTTAATGACTACTTTTTTTAACGGTTGTTATATTTTTCCTTGTATTGCCTTGAATTGGTTTTCCATGCCATGCCCTACCATGCCATGCCTTGAATTTCCCTTCCTTTCCTTGCATTTCATTTCCTTGGATTTCCATGCCATGCCATGTGTTGCATTGCCTTGCCTTACCTTTCCTTGCCATGCCATGCAATGCCTTCCCTTGGATGACTTTCCTTGTATGACTTGTCATACCTTGGATTTCCATGCCATGCCTTGCCTTGACTTGCCATGGTATGGTATGGTATGCCTTACCTTGGTATGGTATGGTATGGTATGGTATGTCTTGCCATGCCTTGCCTTGGCTTGTCTTTCCATGGTATTGTATGGTATGGTATGGTATGCCCTTCCATGCCATAACTTGCTTTGCCTTGCCATGCTAATGGTATGGTATGCCTTTCTATTCCTTCCATTTGTTTGGGTCTCCTTTTTGACATCCACAAACACTTTACTTTTGCGAGTTATATTGATTATGTTTCCTTAAAACTATTATTAATCCATTCATTTTTCTCGATGATATACCCATTTGATTATTCCTTGGTGTACATGACATAATTAACAATTAAGCCTATGAATTGCATGGTTTATTGATAGTTAGGAAAATTATCTATATGCCTCATTCCATCTAACAACATTGTTGTAGAAATCGTAGCAAGACTGGTCATCTGGTACTTGCAAGATAGTTTATCTGGTACTCACACTCCATGTAATATGATAATCACACACCATGTCATCCAGTACTCACAATTTAGCTCATTCGGTACCATAATGTTCCAGAAATCCTCCGGTACCAGAACGTTCCAGGTCATTTGATACCTACGTCAACAACCATCCAGTTCCAACATCCTACAGGCATCTAGTACCATATTTTCAGATTGATTTCTGAATAGATGAGAGTGAATATTGCAATTTGGGAACATGGGTTTTCTCTAAAATGACGTCAAAATGTGGCTTCATGTATCAGAATTCACCCATATCACACGTGTGGACCTCCTTCTCAGGGGGAACGATTAAGAAAAAATCAGCAAATATTTCTAAACTGCCATATTTCACCTTGATTTTTCTACAGATGGAAGCAGATCTTGCAAAACCACCTAAAGGGTGTTTAGAAAATCTAGACAGCTACAAAACCTAGACATCATTTCTCAAAATTCACAATAGATAAAGAAATATCAAAGGCTCTTTAACCCAAATTTGTAAAATCTTATGAAAAACCCATATTTTGTGCGTAAACAGTTTGAGCAAATTCTGAGTTGGGGGATTTGTTCTGACCCATTTCCATTGAATTTCCTTGTATAAATATGTAGGAAAGAGTATTCAGAAGGAAAGATATGTAATGATATATTGTTATGCTGAAATATTGGTTTATGAACACATCTTTTCTGTAAACTTATTTGTTGAAGATTAATATGAAGTGGAATTTGTTGATCTTGTGTGCTCTTTAAAGTTTATTATCCTGTGATTTATTTTAAGCTTCCATCTTATCATTGGAAAGGGTCCACCAATCCAACTTGGTGAGATTACTGTAAATTATAGTGTAGGTTTGATTTTTGCATTTGTTTATTGTGATTCGGTATTGATTTGTGGTTATCTTGTACCCGCTAGTTATTCATTTGGTATCTAGTATTATCCTAGATAATTCGATCTCTTGTCTAATTTTAATATAGTATAGATGTCAAGAATGAACAAAGTGTGAATTTCATTATGTTGTTGTGATTGTGATGCGTTTGGGTGCACCAAAATTCTAGGCATTGCATTTAGTTGTATTCTCAGTAATTTGTACTATTAAAATAATTGCATAGATTTATGTGTGTGATCATTTACATTACTAAATTGTGTCCTAGGAAGAGCATCAACCTCTTAGATTTGATTTTGCAAAGTGTGTTAGTATAGGAATAGCTCGAGAATCCATCTTTCGTGTTACAAGAGCCAACAAATGGAAAATCTTGATAAGATATTTATTTCCTGTGTAGAAATGAAGTAGATTTTCATAATTGCAAGACTACATTAAATTTCCTTTTGAGTGGAATTGATTGATTCTGGAGGAGTGTGAAGAATCACATAGGGATTGCCTGAAAGTTAATATGTAAAAATAAATTTTAAGATATAGAAATAGTTTAATATCCACTTTACTTATTAGTTAGAGTTAAGTTGCCTATTACTGACACATATAGTGCAACAACTCTATTGATTGCGAATCCTGGTTGATAAATTTATGTTGGTTATATATTATGCATATAATTGCACAAAAATTTTGGCATCGTTGTCGGGAAGTTGCAAATGGTAATAGGTAGCAGGTAGCTTTTGAAGTGTTTGAATGGGTTTGGATTGGTTTTAAGGATGACCTAAGGGCAGAGAGAAGAGGGTAAGACTTGAGGGAAGAGCCCACGCATCCTCTTTAGTGGGGTCTCTCCAAAGTTAGGTTTTCCTCTTCCTTTCATGCTGATGTTTTTATTTTAACGCAAGTTTGTTTTTATTTATGCAAATTTAATTTTATTTATGATGAGATAACTTGTGCGAACAGATAACCCAATGACATCAGGATCCCAGTAACACGAGGAGTTCAAAGTTTGGTGTGTTTTTGAAAATAGTTTTAATTTCTTAGTTTTAAAATTCATATCTTTAATGATAAATCATTTTTGGGGTGTTGTAAGAACCCTTGAGTACTAATCTGTGTTGTGAGATAGGATCTTCCATCCAACAAAAGAAGGATGATTAAGATTTTGTTGAGAAAACAAAGAAATGGTCCTTCAAGGAATTTCCCAAACCTTGATAGAAAATGGAGACCTACCTACATCTCGAGTGGAGAAAATCCTCATTACAATCAAAGGCCTATCTACATCTGAAGTGGAACAATTCTAGGTTGCAGTTAAAGACTTATCTATATCTCAAGAAGGAAGAAAAGAGCAAGGAACTTATGAGCCACATTAAGTAGCAGATATGGAAGTTCGTGAACAACATCTAGAGGAGATCCAAGAGTCACGGACCATATATGAGGAGCATCCACTTGAGCTAGAAATTGAATAATGTTTTTCATGTTTGTTGCCATATCCTTCATGTATTCCGCGGTGTGATGATTAGCTTTCCAAGGAACTACATGATCTAACATCCAGAGACAGCCAAGAGAGGAAAAATTACATCGAAGCTTGGTTCCAAGCTGTCGTCAAGCTCAACACTCTTCCATATTCTTGGCATCATCTCCAAAAGAGAAACTGGCCTCTCATATATGGGAAACCATTGAGGTCTATTTTCCATATTTGGATATGAGTCTGCTTATAAATTTGTTTCGCACGTGGCTTCACTGGAAATTTTCCTATACTTGAAGATATACTCGCTCTTTCTAAATTAGAGTAGGATAGTAAATAAATACAAAAATGTTTCATACAAGTACAATGTAACATCTCTTTTGTATTTTTCATAATCGGGAATATCAATAGTTTACAAAGAAATCAATTTAAGATATTTGTTCCTCTTGTAGATTTTGTTTTTTTTTAAGTTATGACAATTTAGTTTGGAATCTTATGAGAAGGTAATCTCTTCAATAAATATCCTCTGCATGTGTACATAATACTGGAAGGGTATTTTCAAAAATGGAGAAGGCATCATTGTAAACATGATCGGTGGTATGTTTTGGGTCCAAAAGAGGAACTCTCTATTTTCAACAACATAATATTGTCTAGATAAGAATTATTCCTTCACTACAAAATTTGGCACCCAACTATCAACCCTGGTTCCATTTATTTATCATTTCCACTGCAATTTAAAAATTCTTGTACGAACATGACTTTTTTATTTTTCAAGAGTGATACTTCAGCAAGATTAACAAAATTCACAAACATCTTCTCTTGACAACATTAGTTGATTAGGTAACTGCAACATATTTTGTATAATAGGTTATTCCAATACATGTCAACAAATTTAGAATGTACAGTCTGATCTGGTACTAGTATTGTTGAGTAGTGATTGACAACATCTTATACAACTTGAAACTCATATTATTCCAACCACAATGTGAGGCCTACAAGTTCTTATTTTAAGATCATAAAGACCACGTACATTATCAAGTGCATCTGGTACTGTAGAATTGTTTTCTGGTATTGTCTTATTCCGGTACTGTAGAATCATGTTTCGATACTGTTTTGTTCTGATAATGTCATGTTCCAGTATTGTAGAATCATGTTCTGGTATTGTCATGTTCCTGTAATACAGAATCTTGTTCTGGTACTATTTGTTTCGGTATTGTCATGTTCTGGTACCGATTAATAATCAAGTATAGGTGCCAAAGTAATATGATCACTGTCTTGTACTTGACATTGTTTCCACTTTAGTAATTATTTACACAATAATGGGTGTGGGGTTGGATCAAAATGAATATCTATATCACTGGATTGTATCTTCAAGACCATCTAGTTATATTCAAATAGTACAGGGCCTTCAAGAGCTATTATCAGATAGGTTTGTAAATCAAATGGATAAGAAACCAATCAAGTAACCAGAACATACATAAACCATATATATGATGGGTGAACAAACTAGCAGTGGATGCTTATGATTATTGTTTAATAATCAAAATTAAGATGACAGCTAACATAAGACATTTAAACAGAGACAAGAAATAATTTCAACTCATAGGCATAGAAAAGAAATGAAAAGGAAGTCCGACAATAACAATGAAAGAAGCTTGCAAGCTGAAATATATTAAAGAAAGTGTCTCTATCACAATAACAGCAGAGTCTAGAACCCAAAGTCCAACCCTTGAGTCTATAAACTGATAGGCTTTATAGCCTTTTCATCAAAAAATCAGATCCTCTAAAAGAGGATCGAATTACACTAAGAATAGTAATATCAAACTAGTTACAAAACAATAGGAATAGATCCTATATAAAAGGAATCAAATCATTATCTAATTCTGAAGTCTTTGACAGCTGCATAAGTCTTCTGAATGATGACAAGGCTAATCTAGATTCTGTTATGACACATGGGCATATCTTTAACTAAAAATAGAAAAAAAAAATCAACCCTTATCTCCTTTGTATCAACTTCAAAACTTAAAAGAGAGAGTGATCTCTATCCCTTTTAATTTTATAATTCATTTAAAACCTTGCTGAGATGATTTAGCAACAAATACATTCGGTCTGAACAAAATTACTGACATTATGCCTGTGTCTGTTCTTTCGGTGGCTTGGGATCAAAATTTAGAATGCTTAAGCCACTGAAAGATATACTTTCGATGGCTAAGGACAACTGTGAAAGTCTATCTAAGCCACTGAAAGCTCTGTTTTGAAAATATGCATTTTCTCCCAGCCTTTTACTACTCAAGGCATAAATCCTTCCTCATTGATATTTCTTTCCTATAGACTCCATTCACAGTCAAAGTGTTTTATGAATGAATGCATTCATACCCTAAAATGTGAGGTACTTCAAAGATGCAGGGTTCCTGTTATAGTGATTCTATCCGTTGTTGATAGTGTTGTTGTTACAAAATCACAAAATCTTGTGTGAGCTATTGATCAAGACTGTATTCTCAACTTGTTGTGATGGAAATCCATTTGCCTGCTAATGCACTAGTTGTTGAGTGAATTGATCCCTGATCTATAGCTCTGTGCACAATGTGTAGTTGAAGCTCAAGGAACAATAGTGAGCCATCATTGGATAGCACTGCAGTGATATGAAATTTAAAGGATTTTTCACTCTACACTTCATGAACACTGTTCTGTGGTAATAACCCTTTAACCCACTCTCCTTTCATCAATGCATGCAACTTCTGCAAAACATTCTCTTGCCTTGTCTCATAGACAATTAGATGAACCCCTTTGGCATAATGAGGATGGTTTTGTGCACAAATGTTTATAAAATTTGATGCATCAAAAAGTATATGAACATATCTAGATATCACAACTCTCTACTTATATCTGAAAGTTAGTGGAATAATTAATTTCAATAATAGAGATGAAGATGTTCTAGATTTTACTGAAATTCAAAGATTTCATTGTAATTTCAATAATAGAATCAGAAACCTGAGATTTGAATATCAAAACTACACGCATCATGCCCTTATTTGGACCAGATCGTAAGTGGGCACTTCTATACATATTTTTCAGCTTCATCAACCTTTGGAGCTTCTTGATGTCCATTAGAACTTGATGTAGGTGGTTGTCTAACTGGTTTGGAAGAACACACAGAACCCCAAAGCCGAAGCGCTTGAGATCAGATGCCCAGAAGTCGGTATTTCCTCATTATAACTTCTTCAAACACCTTTGAAAGTGGTTTTCATCATATGTATCCATTGAATGGTTTTCTCCAAATCAAAACGCAAATAAAAATTGACATGTGTTCAGTGATTCAGTGCTTCAGAAACGTATAAGTGGATGAACTTTCATTTTTTCAGAGCCAACAATTAACATTTCATGCATATGCAGAGGACATGATATCCAGATAGCCATAGATACCCTATAATCGTGGCTTGATATACCTCTAATTCTATGATAAAATGATACTCAAATCAACATCTGTAATCACTTGACACTTCAACTCTTTAATTGGACACCTGACATTCTGTTCCAAAGAGCATTTGATGAATGCATTCTCTTTATGACGTGTGCCTAATGCAATGGAGATATTTTCTTTGTTTGATATATGTTCATTTTTTATATATGTGCATTTATCTGACCTATCAAATGTCCCAAAATGAGATTTATCCCCAATCATAAGGCACTTGCGCCTGTATTTGTCAAACCTCTACATGATACACTTGCAACATTTGACAAGTGACACCTGTAACCAATTGAACACCTGCACATAGAGTTAGGATCGGAAGCTTAACACCTACGAGTTCAAACTTATTAGCTCGGCGTGAGACACCCCAATATCTGCAAACAACTAGATGTCAAAATCTGCTCCTAAAAGCATGATCTTGTGGCACCAACGATCTTGGAAAATGGCACCTTAACTGTATAGCTTAATTCATAACTCAAACTATGGCATAACTCGTGTCTTGACTTATGACTGAGTTTGACCCGATGACCTGGATTTGTGGCTTGATTCACGTGTTCTATGTTGTGATTTGGTTGATAAGATAGACTAGGCTCACTTAATTTAGCACACATCATTTTTGGTAAAAGGGCTAATTACTTTTTATTTGACAATATAAAAATATAAAGTGAGGATATTTTAGGAAGAATAATAAAAAGTATTGTTTTAGTTATGCAGGTTAAGGATAGAGTCAGAAGGGTCTAGATCAACATGATGAATGAGAACTTGGTGATGAATTTGGAGATAAAACACTGGCCAAAAGACTAAGGAAAATGACACATTTAAGCGTGAAAGAATGAAATTCCTCAAAAAATTTGAAACCATTTGAGGAGATAACATCTGGCTCCAACTGGGATGGAGACTTCCTTGTGAGGATCCAAGAACCTAGTAGTTCCAGTCGCCTTGTCCATTGGGATATGGAGTCATCTGGCATGTGCAACTGATCCCCTGAAAATCTGCAGCATGCTCTATTTATTCATTAAAAACTGAGAACAATCTACATGCTCGTATGGCGAGCTTATTCCTCTGCCTACTCCTACACTAACCCATTGCACCACTTCTTAATCAAGTGAAATCATACTTCCAATGAACCCATTTAAGAAATTGATTTACTGATAACATCCTTGATCTTGACCCAAAAAATAAAGGAATACATAACATGCAAAAATGCACTTTGAAAAGATGACAGAACCATCCTTCATTTGACAGAAATATTTTGACATTTATGGTTCTCATAGAATCCAAATAATTAGCAATGGGGTCATCAAAATCACAAAGAAATACCTCTCTGTGCTGCAGTTCCAACTGAAAACTGAAATGTTGTTGCTTTGTTCCTTCACCAATCTCGATGTTGAATATAAACTGCTTGATTTCTATCTGATAAGAATGCATGGTTAACTGTTGATCTAGACCTTTTAGCTCATTATCTTCCTCCTCATATCTATTGAAATCTCCCTTCATCTACAAAACTGAAGGCTGAAGGCTGCCCTTAGTATTTACTGTAGATCTGAAACTGACACCTGCTAAAATGTCAATCTGTTGATTATATTTTGGGTTTTCAAAGGGGACAATCTCATCTTCATGACAACCTAAGTCAGTAGATGCATTTGATACAATGTCAAAAACATCTATACTATGGTTATCATCCTAAAGCTCATTAATATCTTGGTCACAATAAGAGGTGTCCTCTATTGCAGCATACTCTTCTGGATCATCTAATTCTTTATTCAACAAGTTAAATTCATGACAACACTCGGGATATAAAAGATCAACTGAAAATATTCCTTTGCAAAAAAAATGAAAGGCAGCATGAAAATCTACCAAAGAGCTGATACAGGCAATAGGAAGAGACCAATACCAATCACGAGAAATCCACTCTAATGATTACCCAAACAGTTTAATTTGAACATCCTCATGTACAATTTCAAGCCGATGAATGAATTCATGAAAATCCAGCAAGTGTTTAGCTGGCAATTCCCACTCTTCTCCTCAAAATCTAGGAATACTATGTTCCCATTCATCTCTACTAGGCACTAGATTAGGCAAACCAACAATCTTGGAGAAAAAGAATACCTCTTAGATAAGATCTTGTTCATTTCATACTAGTGGAGTTACCAACATTCCATCCTTCATGGAGTTGCCAGATAGATTATTACAACCGTAAATGTGACCAGTCTTTGTCTATCATAAAAGCTGGGTCTTTGTCATCTCCCAGGGAATTTGAGCTTCAATATCCTCTCCCCGACAACAACGCCAATTTGTTATCACTCCAGGAAACTCTCCTAGGTTGTATCTCAGAGATGCCTGGTAACTTAACTATTTTTGTAATTATTTACTCAATAGTTGGTGTGGGGTTGGATCAAAATGAATATTTATATCACTGGATTGTATCTTCAAGACCGTCTAGTTATATTCAAACAGTACAAGGCCTTCAAGAGCTATTATCAGATAGGTTTGTAAATCACATGGATAAGAAACCAATCAATTAACCAGAACATACATAAACCATATATATGATGGGTCAACAAACTAGCAGTGGATGCTTATGATTCTTGTTTGATAATCAAAGGTAAGATGACAGTTACCATAGGACATTTAAACAAAGACAAGAAATAATTTCAACTCATAGGCATAGAAAAGAAATGAAAAGGAAGTCTGACAATAACAATGAAAGAATCTTGTAGGCTGAAATATATTAAAGAAAACGTTTGTATCACAATAACAGTAGAGTCTAGAACTCAAAGTCCAACCCTTGAGTCTATAAAACTGATAGGCTTTATAGCCTTAACATCAAAAACTCAAATCCTCTAAAAGAGGATCAAATTATACTAATAATAGTAATATCAAACTAGTTACAAAACAATAGGAATAGATCCTATATAAAAGGAATCAAATCATTATCTAAATCTGAAGTCTTTGACAGCTGCATAAGTCTTCTGAATGATGACAAGGCTAATCCAGATTCTGTTATGACACATGGGCATATATTTAACTAAAAATAGAAAAAGCTTTTGAACCCTTATCTCCTTTGTATCGTCTTCAAAACTTAAAAGAGAGAGTGATCTCTATCCATTTTAATTTTATAATTCATTTAGAACCTTGCTGAGATGATTTAGTAGCAAATACATTCGTTCTGAGAAAAAATACTGACATTCTTCCTGTATCTGTGCTTTCAGTGGCTTGGGATCAAAATTTAGAATGATTAAGCTACCGAAAGCTCTGCTTTCGGTGGCTAAGGACAACTGTGAAAGTCTGTCTAAGCCACGGAAAGCTTTGTTTTGCAAAAATGCATTTTCTCCCAGCCTTTTACTGCTCAAGGCATAAATCCTTCCTCATTGATATTTATTTCTTATAGACTCCATTCACAATCAAAGTGTTTTATGACTGAATGCATTCATACCCTGAAAAGTGAGGTAATTCAAAGATGCAGGGTTCCTGTTATAGTGAGTCTATTCGTTGTTGATACTGTTGCTGTTACAAAATCGCAAAAGCTTGTGTGAGTTGCTAATCAAGACTGTATTCTTAGCTTGTTGTGATGGAAATCCATTTGCCTGTTGATGCACTAGTTGTTGAGTGAATTGATCCCTGATATATAGCTCTGTACACAGTGTGTAGTTGAAGCTCAAGGAACGATAGTTAGCCATCATCGGATAGAACTGCAGTGATATGAAATTTAAAGGATTTTTCACTCTGCACTTCATGAACACTTCTCTATGGTAATAACCCTTTAACCCACTCTCCTTTCATCAATGCGCGCAACTTCTGCAGAACATTCTCTTTCCCTATCTCATAGACAGTTGGATGAACCCCTTTGGCATAATGAGGATGCGTTTGTGCACAGATGTTTATAAACTTTGATGCATCAAAAAGTAGATGAACATATCTAGATATCATAACTCTCTGCTTATATCTAAAAGTTAGTGGAATAATTAATTTCAATAATAGAGATGAAGATGTTCCAGATTTTACTGAAATTCAAATACTGCACTATACTTTCAATAATACAATAAGAAACCTGAGATTTGAATATCAAAACTACACACATCACGCCCTTATTTAGACCAGATCGTAAGTGAGCACTTCTATACACAATTTTCTGCTTCATCAACCTTTGGGGCTTCTTGATGTCCATCGGAACTTGATGTAGGTGGTTGTCTAACTGGTTTGGAAGAACACACAGAACCCCAGAGCCGAAGCGCTTGAGATCAGATGCCCAGAAGCCGATATTTCCTCATTATAACTTCTACAAACACCTTCGAAAGTGGTTGTCATCATATGTATCCATTGAATGGTTTGTTCCAAAGAAAAACGCAAATAAAACTTGACATGTGTTCAGTGATTCAGTGGTTCAGAAACGTATAAGTGGATGACCTTTCATTTTTTTAGAGAAAACAATTAGCATTTTCTGCATATGCAGAGGACACGATATCCAAATAGCCATAGATACCCTACAATCGCGGCTTGATATACCTCCAATTTTGCGAGCAAATGATACCCAAATCAACATCTGTAATCACTTGACACTTCAAATCTTCAATCATACACCGAACATTCTGTTCCAAATGGCATTTGATGAATGCATTCTCTTTATGACATGTGCCTAATGTGATGGAGATCTTTTCTTTGTCTGATATATGTGCATTTCTATGACCTGTCAAATGTCCCAAAATGAGAGTTATCCCCAATCATAGGGCACTTGCACCTGTATTTGTCAAACCTCTGCATGATACACTTGCAACATTTGACAAGTGACACCTGTAACCAATTGAACACCTGCACATAGATTTAGGATCGGAAGCTTAACACCTACGAGTTCAAACTTATTAGCTCGGCGTGAGACACCCAAATCTCTGCAAACTACTAGATGTTGAAATCTTTTGCTAAAAGCATGATCTTGTGGCAATAGCGATCTTGGCAGATGGCACCTTAACTCTATAGCTTAATTCATAACTCAAACTATGGCATAACTCATGTCTTGACTTATGACTGAGTTTGACCCAATGACTTGGCTTTGTGGCTTGATTCACCTATTGTATGTTGTGATTTGGTCGATAAGATAGACTAGGATCACTTAATTTAGCACACATCATTTTTGGTAAAAGGGTTAATTACTTTTTATTTGAAAATATAAAAATATAAAGTGAGGAACATTTAGGAAGACTAATAAAAAGTATTGTTTTAGTTATGCAGGTTAAGGACAGAGTCACAAGGGTCCAGATGAACATGATTAATGAGAGCTTGGTGAAGAATTTGGAGATAAAACACTGGCCAAAAGACTAAGGAAAATGCCACATTTAAGTGTGAAAGAATGAAATTCCTCAAAAATTTTGAAACCATTTGAGGAGATAACAAGATTAACTAGAGGGACCTCTTAGTCAATATCCTAGATGTTCCCTTTTACATTGAATAACTAATATTTAAGGCTAATTTGGATGATTTCACCCTTGGTTTAATTGAAAGAAATTAAATATGTGTCTAATAACTCTAAAACACTCTCGTAACACCTACATTCCTGATCCGGATTATTTTCAGCACGAAATGAGAGCGGAGATATAATAAAGAAATGCACAGAGATATCGTGTATATCCAACAATATAACAGAAATATATCAGAGATGCAACCATAAACACAGAGATACAGTAATACACGATTTCT
>ML783196.1:331552-380432 GCA_009831015.1 Picea engelmannii | reverse complement strand
AGACATCCAAAAACCTAACCCTAGGAGATGAAGCGCCAAAAGTCATGTGGGCCCCGTTTGGGTAAGTTGGTGCATCAACTTCCCGGGGTCGTAAATTTTGCATACGATCTCTGTTTTAGGCGTATGATAGCTCGTTGGAAAGATCTATCCGAGAATTACAACTTTTGGCTGGAGCAACATTGATCTATAATCCATGTTGCTCCCCGTTTTCCCAAAAAATGTCGTTTAAGGCCTCAAAATGGCCCCGGTAGTTAAAAACTGCTAAAAATAGTAAATTACCAAAATTGCCAGAAACATGTTTTGGGCCAGTTGGAGAAGGTGGGTGGCCACCAATATCCACCTGGATCAATTCCTTACACTCTAAAGTTGTCAATGGACACTATACACAATTCTAAATATTTTGAGTAGTATAATAAAAGGAAGTATCACGAAGTACAAGTAAACCCACCGGGGTACTGAACAAGCTTGTTGACAGTGGGGCCATGCTTGTATGGTACTAAGGTAAACCGTTGAGGTAATGAAAAAGCCTGTTGGCAGTAGGGACATGTTTGTATGGTAATAAGATAAACCTGCCAGGGTACTGAACAAGCTTGCTGGAAGCAGGGATATGCCAGGTAAAGGGAGTTGAAAAACTAAATTGGCACACCTAAAACTAAATAAAAACCCTTGGGTCTCATTCTAAAGCAATCATTATCAAAATCAAGGCTAGGAGATGACCTTTATACCTCTCGGATGATGTTCTTAAGAACCTTCAAGTATCCACTTTAGGGTTCTATCCTTAAAATAGATAGGTTTCCATGGAAGTGGGATCCTCAGTGTAGGTAATTCACCCTACCTAAACAAGAAGAGATTTATTTCTATCAACTTGGATAAGAGACAAGTTAATCATCTTAGGATGTATTATTCTATGTGTTCCCTTCTTCTAATGGAATGCAAACCATAACTATGTCACTCTTATTTTAAAGGTAATATAGGAAGGGGACCTATTAGTTAAAATTGTTTATGAAATCTCTTAGCCAATATCTTATAATCATATTAGAGTCACATCTGACCCTTTCTCCTAATTATGATCCACAACAGATTGGATAAAACTTAACATCAAATCACTAACGAATCTAATCTACTCTTAATGGCTAGACATACTCAAACAAGTTGTTCGTACTACTTCATTGCCATCATAACTATAATTTGAACATTATATTAAATGATGCTCCTCTAAATGGCATCAACATTCAAATGAGCATCATTATAACCGTTATATCGTAACGAACCTTTGTCATTATCCCATATTTCCTGCTCAAGTTTGTTATGCTAATCAGTTCCATTACTTTTCTTAGTTTCGTTACTCTGCCAGCCCTCTTACCATGTTATGGTACCAAACCCTCCTCTTAAAGAAACCCTAATTCACTTTGTTAAATTGAGCATTTCTTCCAAGATAGGCACGGGTGTTGATCACCATGAAACTATGTTTATGGTGTTTTGAGAGACTGAGGAGTATGCGACATGCAAATAAATATTTGAAAGGGATGGTTTGGTACCATTTCTATAATAGTTTTGAGGCCACCGTGATGAAATGTCCTAGGCCTCTGTGCAAAGTTATGATGGTAAAATTGTTCAATTGGGGAGTCTGACACTGCAAGTGACTGAAGATTCTATACCATAGGCATTTGGATTTTCATTGGATGGTGAAAATTACTTTAAGATCATGGTGATTGATCAGAAACTCAGTTAGAATTTCTTAGTGCCCGATCATTCAAATACATATTGGACTAAAGGTATTCCTTGCCAATGGATTAAACCAGAGTATTTCACCATGCTTGTCAGCCTGTAGAGATTTATAACCTGTGAGGATAGGTATGCTATTAGTTTCCTTTATTATTTAAGGTTACTATTTCATTTTGAAGGTGGTCGAAAGATGAATTTTCCATACTTTTTATGAATGATTTTAACTAAAATGGTTAGAGGGGTTAGGTCTTCTTCCAAGAAAATAAAAACAAGTCTCTATCATCATAGCTTAATAAAATTATTGGTTGTCTCTGAATTAAAGAAACGAGGAAGGGTAGAACTTCCCAAGCAACAGATGGTAAGTTCAATCGGATATGGCACCAATGTTGAAATTTTGAATACCATTGTTGCACGAGGACATGCAATGGATAAGGCATGGGGGAAATTTTGGTTCTCCTTTTTTACATCCACAAACACCTTACTTTTCCAACCTATATTTATTATGTTTCCTTAAAACTATGACTAATGCATTCGTTTTGCTCAATGATATACCCATTTGACTGTTCCTTGGTGTACATGAGATAATTAATGATTAAGCCTATGATTTGCATGGTTTCTTGATAGTTAGGACACTTATCTATATGTCTGATTCCATATAACAACATTGTTGTGGAAATCATAGCAAGAGAGGTCATTCGGTACTCGCAAGACAAGTTATCCAGTACTTACACTCCATGTCATCTGATACTCGCAATTCAGCTCATCTGATACCAGAATTTTCTAGAAACCGTCTGATACCATAACGTTCTAGGTCATTCAGTACTTGTGTCAACAACCATCTAGTACTAGCATCGTACATGCATCTGGTACTTATTTTTGACCTGATTTTCGAACAGATGCAGGTGAATATTGAAATTTGGGAACATGGATTTTCTCTAGAATGGCGTCCACATGTGGACTCCATTGTTATAATTCACTCATCTCTCATGTGTGGACCTCCATCTCAAGGGGAGTGATTCAACCAAAATCAACAAATATTTCTAAACTGCCATATTGTGCCTTGATTTTCGTGTGGATGAAAGCCTATCATACAAAACCACCAAATAGGTTTTTAGAAAATTCATATAGCTAAAAAACCCATAAATTGTTTCTCAAAAGTCACAATAGATAGAGAGAAATGGACGGATATTTAACCCGAGTTTGTAATATCTGATGAAAAACCCATATTTTGTGCGTAAACAGTTTGAACGAATTCTGAGTTGGGGGATTTCTTCTGATCCATTTCCATTTAATTTCCCTGTATAAATATGTAGGAAGGAGTAATGAGAAGGAGACAAATGTAATGATATACTATTATGCTGAAATATTGGTTTATGAACTCATCTTTTTTGTAAAATTATTTGTTGAAGATTAATAAGAAAGTGGAATTTGTTGATCATGTGTGCTCTTTAAATTTTATTATCCTGTGAGTTCCTTTAAGATTCCATGTTGGAATCGGAAAGGGCCCACCAGTCCAACTTGGTGAGCTTGTTGTAAATTATAGTGTAGGTTTGATTTCTACATTTGTTTATTGTGATCTAGTATTGATTTGTGGTTATCATGTACATGCAAGTTATTCATTTGTTATCTAGTATTATCCTGGATAAGTCGATTTATTTTATGAATTGAATATAGTATAGATGTCAAGAATGAACAGAGTGTGAATTTCATTATGTTGTGAGTGTGATGGGTTTGGGTGCACCAAAATTATAGGCATTTCATTTAGTTGTATTCTCAGTAATTTATACTGTTAAAATAATTGCAGAGCTTTCTGTGTGTGATCATTTACATTACTGAATTGTGTCCTAGGAAGAGAATCAACCTCTCAGATTTGATTTTGCAAAGTGTGTTAGTACATGAGCAACTCAAGAACCCATCTTTCATTTTACAGGATCTAACAAATGGAAAATCGTGATAAGATGTTTGTTTCATGTGTAGAAATGAAGTAGATTTTCATAATTGCAAGACTGAATTAAATTTCCTTTTGAGTGGTATTGATTGATTCTGGAGGAGTGTGAAGAATTAGATAGGGATTGCTTGAAAGTTAATATGTAAAAACAATGTTTAAGATCTAGAAATAGTTTAACTTCCAGTATACTTATTAGCTAGAGTTAATTTGACTATTATTGACACATGTAGTGCAATAAATCTGTTGATTATGAATCTTGGTTGATAAATTTATGTTGGTTATATATTATGCATATAATTTCACCAACACATTTCCAAGCCATGGTATGTTATGGTATGGTATGTCTTGCCTTGGTATGGCATGGTATCGTATACCTTTCCATGCCATGCCTTGCCTTGCCTTTCCATTGTATGGTATGGTATGGTATGCCTTGTCTTGCCTTTCCTTGCCTTTCCAAGCCATGGTATGGTATGGTATGGTATGGTATGGTATTCCTTGCCTTGGTATGGTATGTTGTGGTATGGTATGCCTTTCCATGGTATGGTATGGTATGGTATAATATTCCTTGCCTTACCTTGCCATGGTATGGTATGGTATGATATAATATGCCATGTCATGCCTTGCCTTCCCTTTCCATGGGATGGTATGGTATGGTATGGTATGACTTGCCTTTCCTTGCCTTGCCATGCCATGCCTTACCTTGCCTTACCATGGTATGGTGTGGTATGGTATGGTATGCCTTTCCATGCCATGCCGTGTGTTACCTTTCCATGGTATGGTATTGTATGGTATATGGTATGGTATGGTATGCCTTGCCATGCCATGCCATGCCTTGCCATGGTATGGTATGCCTTGCCTTTCCTTTATATGGTATGGTATGGTATGACTTGCCTTGCCTTGCCTTGGTATGGTATGGTGTGGTATGGTATCCTTGGCATGGTATGGTGAAGTATGGTATGTTATGCCTTGCCTTTACATGCCATGGTATGGTATGGTATGGAATGGTATGATATGGTATCCTTGGCATGGTATGATATGACACCTTTTATTACATTTTTGTCATAATTTTCAGCCCTTTAGGATTGTCATGTCTTGAATATTGTAGGGTTGTCATGTGTCATCTTGCATTTCATCATGCATTTGTTATATAAACTCTAGTTTAAGCTTTCATTTTTGGCCCACTTTCATTTAATGATTACTTGTTTTAAGGGTTGTTATATTTGTCCGTGTATTGCCTTATCTTGTCTTTCCTTGTCATTTCATGCATTTCCTTTGCATGCCTTGCGATATCCTACCTTGCATTTCCTTGACTTTCCATGAAATGTCTTTCCATGCCATTGCCTTGTCATGCCATGCCATGCCATGTTTTTCCATGCCATTCCATTCATTTCCATATAATGCCATGCCTTTCCATACCATGCCATGCCATTCATTTCCATTCCATGCCATGCCAAGCCATGTCATTCCATTCCTTGACTAAATGAACAAGTTTAATACGTAAATAATGCTTATACTAAATGAACACATTTAATTTGTAAAAATTACAATCAAAGGATTCATTAAGCATGTAATTCTACAATTTGTCGATTTTCAAGGCATGGAAAGGCATGGCATGGCATGGTAAGTCAAGTGAAGGCATGGAAAGGCAAGGAAAGTGAAGGCATGGCAAGGAAAGAAAAGTGAAGGAGTATCTTCAACAATAGGGTTTTGCTCAATGAGGCATAGTGCAATTTTTGAAGAGGAGGTCTATTTTCAAGAACACTATGTCATGCATTTTTGGGTAGTGTATTCGCATGGGCCTTGGCCAAACATACTTGTGGGAGCTTATGAAACTCCATCATGCCACTCAGTTTGGATTTTATGCCCCTGGACCAAATTGGACACATGTCCCTAAATGACTTGAGGAGGCGAGCTGCAACTTGCGATAAAACTCAAATCGAGACTCAGATGGATGAAATGTTTGTTGCATTGGATCTAGAGCATCAAGTTTCACATAGAGGGGCCTCTCCACTGTTATTTTGTCCATCAGAAAACCATTTGTTGGAGTATCTCTGAAACTAGGGTTTTTCTCAATGAGGCACAATGCAATTTTTGAATAGGAGGTCAATTTTCAAGAAAACTGTATTGGGAATTTGTGGGTAGTGTAGTGATGTGGGCCTTAGCCAAGTAGACTTTTGGGAGCTTATGAAACTTCGTTATGCCGCTCAGTTTGGATTTTATGCCCCCAAACCAAATTGGCCACATGTCCCTAAATGGCTTGAGGAGGCGAGTTGTAACTCATGATAAAAATCAAACCAAGACTCGAATGGATGAACCATCAGTTGAATTGGATATGGAGCACTAGGTATCATCTAGTTGTGCCCCTCTGCTAACATTCTTCCCACTAAAAAACCATTTGTTGGGGTATCTCTTGCACTAGGTTTTTTCTCAATGAGGCATAGTGCAATTTCTGAAGAGGAGGTTGATTTTCAAGGACATCGTGTAGGGAATTTATGGGTAGTGTATTCACGTGGGCCTTTTCCAAACAGACTTATGGGAGCCTATGGAACTTCATTATGCCACTCGGTTTGTATTTTATTCCCTCCGGCCAAATTGGCCACATGTCCCTAAATGACTTGAGGAGGAAATTTGCAAACTCACAATAAAACTCAAATAGGGACTCATATGGAAAAACCGTTAGTTAAATTGGATCCAGAGCACTGGGTTTCAACTGGTGGGGCCCCTTCGTTTTCATTCCATCCACCGAAAAACCATTTTTTCGAGTATCTCTAACACTAGGGTTTTGCTCAATGAGGCATAGTGCAATTTCTGAAGAGGAGGTTGATTTTCAAGAATATCGTGTTGGGCATTAGTGGGTAGTGTAGTTGTGTGGGCCTTGCAAAAATAGACTTGTGGGAGCTTATGGAACTTTGTTATGCTGCTCATTTTAGATTTTATGCCCCAAGATGAAATTGGCCACATGTCCTTAAATGGATTGAGAAGGTGAGTTGCAACTCGCGATAAAACCCAAACTAGGACTCAAATAGATGAACCATCAATTGCATTGGACCTGAAGCAATGAGTTTCAGCTAGTGGGGCCCCTCCACTGTCATTTTGTCCCCTGAAAAACCATTTGTTGGAGTATCTTTGGAACTGCGGTTTTTCTCAATGAGGCATAGTGAAATTTCTGAAGAGGAGGTCGATTTTCAAGAACACTGTGTCGGGCATTTGTGGGTAGTGTAGTTGCATGGGCCTTGTCCGAACAGTCTTATGGGAGATTAAAGATACAGTATGGAAAGACAAGGCATGGCAAGGCAAGGCATGGAAAGGAAAGGAAAGGCGTGGCATGGCAAGGTAAGGCAAGGCATGGGAAGGCATGGAAAGGAAAGGTAATGTAAGGCAAGGCAAGGCAAGGCATGGTATGGCATGGTAAGCAAAGGAAATGAAAGGCATGGGAAGGTATGTTAAGGCAAGGCAAGGAAAGGAAAGAAAAGGAAAGGTATGGCATGGCATGGTAAGGAAAGGAAAGGCATGGGAAGGCATGGCATGCAAGTGAAGGAAAGTGAAGGAATGGGAAGGAAAGGAAAGGCATGGCATGGGAAGGAATGGAAAGGCATGGAAAGGAAAGGCATGGGAAGGAAAGGAAAGGAAAGGAAAGGCATGGGAAGGAAATTCATGGTAAGGAAAGGTGATGCAAGGCATGTCAAGACATGCAAATGCAAAGCAAGGAAAGACAAGGCAAGGCAAGGGATGTCATGTCATGGTAAGGAAGGGAAAGGAAAGGAAGGCATGGGAAGGCAAGGCATGGCAAGGAAAAGAAAGGAAAGTGAAGGCATGGAAAGTAAAGGCATGGAATGTTATGGTAAGGCAAGGCAAGGCATGGTAAGGCAAGGAAAGGAAAGTCAAGGCACGACAAGGAAACACATGGCAAGGAAAGGCATGTCAAGGAAAGGAAAGGCATGAAAAGGCAAGGCATGTCATGACATGTTAAAGCAAAGAAAGGAAAGGCATGGGAAGGCATGGCATGGCAAGGAAATACAAGGCAAGGAAAGGCATGGCATGGAATGGTAAGGCAAGGCAAGGCAAAGCATAGGAAGACAAGGAAAGGAATGGAAAGGCATTTCATGCAAGTGAAGGAAAGTGAAGGCAAGCGAAATCAAGGAAAGGCAAGGCAATGCATGACATGTGAAGGCATGGAAAGGAAATCAATGGGAAGGAATGTCAAGGTAAGGCATGGGAAGGCAAGGAAAGGTAAGGCAAGGCATGGAAAGGAAATACATGGCAAGGAAAGGAAATGCAAGGCATGGAAATGTATGGCAATGAATGCATGAAAGGAAAGGAAAGGAAAGGAAACACAAAGCATGGAATGGAATGGTAAGGAAAGTCAAGGGAAGGCATGAGAAGGAAAGAAAATACAAGGAATGGGAAGTCAAGGCATGGAAAGGAAAGGCAAGGAAAGTGAAGGCATGGAAATAAAAGGCATGGCATGGCATGGTAAGGAAAGGCAATGTAAGGCAAGTGAAGGCATGTCAAGGAAATGCATGTCAAGGCAAGGCAAGGCATGGCAAGGAAAGGCATGTCATGGCATGGTAAGGCAAGGAAAGGAATGGTAATGAAATGCATGGAAATGCAAGTGAAGGCATGTCAAGGAAATGCATGGCAAGGAAAGGAAAGGCATGACAATGCAAGGCATGAAAATGAAATACAAGGCATGGAAAGGAAAGGAAAGGAAAGGCATGGGAAGACATGGCATGGAAAATAAAAGAAAGGAAAGTGAAGGCATGGAAAGGAAAGGAAAGGAAAGGCATGGAAATGCAAGGTGTGGTATGGAAAGTGAAGGAAATTGAAGGCAAGGAAAGGCAAGGGAAGGCAAGGCATGGAAAGAAAAGGAAATGCAAGGCATGGCATGGAATGAAATGGCATGGAAAGTGAATGAAAGTGAAGGAAAGGCCAAGAAAGGAAAGGCATGGCATGTGAAGGAATGGAAAGGAAAGGCATGGGAAGGCAAGGCAAGGTAATGAAAGGCATGGCATGGTAAGGTATATTTTAACAACAGTCAAAATATTTTACATACCAAATTATTTTAAGGAAAGGTATATTTTAACAACATTCCAAATATTTTAACAACAATCAAAGTGAATCAAAACTTGTTCCTTTTACATAGCTATGGACATTCAAGTAGACCATTAGGATCACTTCTAATACTGACAATCTCCATTAACTTCTCGTGCTCAGAGTAAGGCAAGAAGTTTCGCAGTATCGTACCTTTGATGATTTCTTTCTTTCCATTGTTTGTAATTGGAGTTTTGTACCAATAACCAAGTTTTTAAAGTGGTATATGACTTAAACTGGTTTATAATATTGAAATACATAACCACCTTTCTTTCGCGTTCTTTCATCCTGTGTCAGATATTGTCCTTTAATAACCATCGACCCAATCAGAAATTTAATGCCTTTGTAGTTTGTTACTAATTTCATGAGGGTTTTATTTCCCTCTAAGCATCGTGTCAGCCAATAATCAGTGCCCCATTCATTATCTCTTTGTGAAACCACTACATATATGTGACCTACAAAAAATGGAGTGCCAAAATGTGAGTCCACTAAATGACCAAAGCATAAAACATTAATGCTAGCTATTCAAAATTTGATAGAAGGAATCAACGAACCTGGTAGTACAAGATCTGAGACATGATCATAATCTTTTGAAACACTTGATTGGTCATCCTCCAACTGGGATAATTCCATAGTTATCTATCAACCCAGTCTGTCGATTCACAATCATCCCATTTATTACTACTACATGGACCATAGAGGAAAGAGATTTTTCTCGTCCATATTTCAACTATTGCATTGTCTGATGTTGCAACTGAATGGAATCCATGAGTGCCCTGGATTGTTTTTCATTCATACCAATGTGATTGATCTACATCAACCACCTCTCAAAAATATCTATGTATGTGTCCTTTCCTATGTGATTTCTTTTCACAGGTTCATGTTCCCTCTCCCATTACTAAATAACACCATTAAACAATGGATTTTTCATCTCGAATGAGGGAAGTAATTGTGGACTTCATTTATTTCCTGCATAAGACAATTTTTTTGCATGCACCTGTTGCATCATGCTCCCCTTTTTTGTGCCCTGTCTCAAAATAGTTCCAAATGTGTGGTACCTTTAGTTTTTTGTGCAACATACACAACCATTGAAATACACAAGCATTTTTGAATTAGCCTTTCCAACCATATGACCAAATCCAATGTTGATCCATATGTATGTTATTCTCCTTAAGGTGATTGTAGAACAACTGAAAACAATGTTGTACATAGGCTAAGTCATGACATCGATCATCACTTATGTAGAAGTGATACTCTTTCAATATAAATATGTTTTTTTCATTACTATATAGTCCATGCCTGTATGTGATATGGACCATTATGATGACCTGCTCTGAGTGACAATATTGACTTCAAATCTCATTTTGCGATTGAAGGGTGTAGTTCTTAGAAAAATCAACCACTAATAAGACAGTACTAACAAAAAATGAATCTTTCCATATTCTAAAATTCTCGTCCTGCCATCGAGCCACATGGATATACTGAACATAATGTCGCGTCTTTTTGACGAATTCCTTCATGAAGTTACAAAATCATACTTGGGAAGTAACCAATTGTATCTTTTTTATTTCTTGTCCTCCATCAATATCATATGCCACATATTTAAAGATCTATAAGGAAACCACCTTCTCCCCAATTCATACTCATCTCTTACATGGATGCACTTTCTCAGTAATGTCATTCCACTGAACCTAGGGTATGTCCCATCTAAGAATGTTTTTTGATAGCATGTAAAATCCTCTGGCCTTGTACACAATATGATGTGAATAAAGTCTCTATATGACGATGGTTGAAATATAACTGATCATTCCTGCAAAAGGGTGTTATGAAAAGCACGATATATATATATATATATATATATATATATATATATATATATATCTTTGTGTGTTTGTGTCATAATAATAACCATACTCAATGTGATATCTACAACAACGTTTGTTACAAATTGTGTTTATTCGAACACACCAAGGCTTGTATTTATGGAAAGGTATTTGGCCCAAGTTAAGTGTGCTATGTACTATTATGAATATGTCATACAATTATGTCTGTGTAATGTAATTAAAATTTTTAAAATGGGGTTCATGATCCATATATCCCCTTCTCGATTATAGTACATCTTTTTGGTTGGAAGAAGTCCTAGTGTTCTCATGCAATAAATCTTGAACTAGCCCCTTAACCACTCCAATTAACTTCATGTCAGAATGAGGTACCCTACTAGTACAGGCCCACAAATATGTTGGGCCACCTGTGTCAACGCTATCTCTTATGTGAGAATACTTTCTAATGGTTTTGACATTGCATTTCAAGAGGTGAGAGGTTTGTTGTATCAAATGATGTTTTCTCATGATCTTGCTAACAATTGATTATGACAAGACACGACAGGTTGCATTGCGGTCTTTATAATTATATTTCTTATCAATTCTTTGAAAAGAATCTGGAAGGTTTCTAATAATATGATGACTTGTTTCTACACTTTTCACTGTTTTAATGCCTAAAATTCTCCTAACTAAAGTCAAACTTCTAGATTTTAACAAGCTAAAAATAATTGACATTCAACAACATCGGATTTTGGTTCAAACTATTCTTTAATGATTTTATAAGAGTGATAATGAATAGTACGGTTAGGTAATTTACCTTCAAGTGATTCTAGACCAATTTCATCGACCTGAATTTGTTTAGGAGTTCTTCTTCACACAATGTTCAATCTAGATAGGCGTGATGAACCCCTATTCTGGCACTCTTGACCTCTCTGCTATGGATTTAACAATGTTGTAGTTCTTTCCCCTTCAATCACTGGTGGATCAACTGTGGGAGGAGAGTGGACATGGGATTGACTAGTTTTTGGAACATTTGACTGTCCAACAAGAGATTGCACCACATGAACTTCTTCACGAAAATGTTGTAAATCAGTTGCTTCTCTAATTTCATCCATTGTATAATAAGCTCCAAGTAAATCCTACATCATCTGGTCATCCACAACAAGTTGTATTGATGATATACAGGATGGATTTCTCTCTAATGAACTCTTACACTTTGCTTCTAGTGATGGAGGAGAAACAATAATGGCATATATTCTGCTAGAAATTGGATTTCCCTCTTCTGAAAGAATACGCTTTGACATACATAACTTTGTTTTTTTTCTTTATTCTTCTACCTTTTCAATCGGTTTTTTTTTTTTCTCGAGGACGTTCTTTATTGAATCTATTGGTTGCCCATGTTTAAATAAAAAAATTGTCTTCCAAACACCCACCACACATTTTTCTTTGTATTATGTAATAAGGAACAACCAAGTGGAGAAATTTGTTTTTGTATTACAAAAGAAGACACATATAATAATTCCAATTCCAATTGCACTTGGAAAAATTTGTCTTCTAATTCCAAGAAGACACAATAATATACAAACAAGAATTCCAATTGCACTTGGAAAAACTTGTCTTACAATTCCAAGTAGACACAAGAATATACAAACAACAATTCCAATTGGACTTGGACAAATTTGTCTTCCAATTCCAAGAAGACACAAGAAAATACAAATAACAATTCCAATTACACTTGGAAAAATTTGTATTCCAATTCCAAGAAGACACAAGAAGATACAAACAACCATTCCAATTGAACTTAAAAAATTTGTCTTCCAAATTTTTTTACAATGGTCTAGCAATAGCACAAAACTGTCAATGAATCAAACAAGAACACTAAAATAAGAAAAAAATTATTTGTGCACACTATTTTTGTCTGAAGATGTCACAGATTGTTTGTAGGCCTTGAAATAAATGAGGTGATAGAGTGTGTGCTTGGTACCAAAAAATGACCAGCAAGAATGCGTGCGCGTTCCTCTTGAGCATAAACGACCAACAACTATAGCTCAATCAAGTCACAAAAGTGTGTGTGTTCTCTTAATGCAATAGATAGAGAATTTATTATAGGCCAAACATATTTATGAATAAATATATATAGGGGTATGGGGACAACTAAGGCCTAAGGGGTTAGGATTGAAATTGTTTTCAAGGATAGAGTAATGGTTAGAGCACCAATATGTGGGTGATGTGGGTGCAAGGGTTGTACAAAAGGTATATGCATAGTGCACTCAAGGCTCGAGTGTATATGGGGTTAAGGGTTGAGTATAAGTTATGAATAGGATTAGATGGAGCCAGGGGTTCTATGTCATAGTCTACGTCAAGATCTAGGTCATCATCTAAATATAGCTCTAGCTCTATGTTGTGGTCTAGGTCATGGTATAAGTCAAGCTCCAGGTCATCATCTAAATCTAGGTCTATCTCTATGTCATGGTCCAGGTCATGGTCTAGGTCTATGTCATGGCCATTGTATAGGTATAGGTCATGACCAAGTTCTTGCCATGTCTAGGTCTTACTATGTCTAGGTCTTGACATGTCTAGTTCAAGGCCATTTATTTCCTTGCGATGTAGGGAGGGGGGATACAGAGAGAGGAATGAAGAGAGTGTGAGAGGGGAAGAAAAAGAGAGTGATGGATATGTATATAGAGAGGGGGGATAGAGAGTGAGAGAGTGAGAGGAAGGGGGGTTAGATAGATGAAAAGAGAGAAAGGTGGATAGAGTGGGGAAGAGAGAGGGAGGAAGATACAGGGATAGAGAGAGAGAGAGCGTGGGTTAGATGAAAGTGGTAATGAGAGAAGGGGGTAGAGATGGATTGTTTGAGAGTGTGATATGGTGGGAGAGGAAGACCAATAGGGGAGGGTAGAGAGAGAGAGGTGAGAGAGAGAGTGAGATTGATACTAACAACAAGGAGACACTAGTACACATGGGAGAAATATATGACATTATAATCCGACACTACGCCGTACTATCAAATTACTTTTGCAATTTTAATATTTTTTTTAAATCTTTGATATTCATCGTATATCTGACAAGCATAGACTTGGATATCTGATGGGTGTTCAGTTTGACCAAGTAAATGATCAATTAGTCAAACATATGACATTTGACTATGTCAATAAATGTTGTGTCAGATATCCGACGATTGATGAAGTCAATTGTTTTCTTGTTAGACAACGTCTCTCTGGTAAAAAAATATAAAGAAGTTTGAAATATTAGAGATGTTCAATGTTGTTGCTACACTATTGAGGGTTTGTAGAGGTTATAGGGGATATTGTTTAGTCAAAATACATAATTTTTTTATTTTGTTAATTTCATTACAAATATTTAAACAACAAAGGTTGATTTTTGAAGACAATCATCACTGAAAGTTTTGTAAGGACAAATTTCACATAACATTCCTCCAGAAGGAGTACAACAAAACGTGAGATCTGCATTGGAGGATTTGGGTGATGGAAAATGTTATTTCCCTTGTAACAAATGCAGGGGCTATAATAGTAAGAGAGTTTTAATAAAAAAAACTAGAAAACATTGCAGAGATTATGGACACCTTGAAGGCAGGCATGGAAATCGTCCCTTGGTAAGTTATTCATTATATGTCTTTATATTGCATATTGTTTTTGTGAATGTTTGTATGTTAAATGTAGAAGAATAATAATCTTGGGTTTAGTGGTTAGCGGGTTTAATGTTTAGGGGTACATGGAGTAAGGGGTTAAGGGATAAGATTTTAACAGTTTAAGGGTTAATGAGGCCAGATTAGAGCTCAATGGTTTAGGGGTTAGGGGTTTATAGGTTAGGGTTTAAGGTAGGTTTAGAGGTCGTTTGGGGCCTAGGGGATTTAAAGGTCAATCGGGTTTTAGGGACTAGGGGTTAGGGGTTTATGGTTAGGGATTAAGGGGTTAAGTCAGGTTAGGGCCGATGTTAAGGTGTTAAGGATTATGGGGATATGGTCTAAGGGGTTATCGGTTAATGGTTTAGAGGTTAGGGTTGGGTTAAGGGTTAGGGATAAAAGGGATATATAATATCTGATCTCAACCCCTTATATCTAACAACCACATGTTCGTCAGATTTAGGGTAGGGTTTAGTGCTTAAGGGGTTTAAGGTTTAGGGGTACATGGGTGTAAGAGGTTAGGGGTTAAGATTTTACTGAGTTAAGGGTTAATAATTAGGCCATATTAGGGATTAGTGGTTTAGGGGTTAGTAGCTTATGGTTTAAGGTAGGTTTAGGGTTTAGGGGTTAGTAGCTTATGGTTTAAGGTAGGTTTAGGGGGTTTAGGGATTACTAGGGATTAGGATTTTGGGGTTTAAGTGTTGGAAAACTGAGAGGGGGTGTGAATCAATTGTTACTGTTCTTAAACAATTATTCCCATTTTAATCTCTTTACAAAACACTCAATGATGATCACAATAAAGTAGGGAAGTAAGCAATAGAATATTCAACATCAATCACACACATGAAATATATAGAGACATATATTTCTTGAGGAAACCCATAAAGGGAAAAAAATCTTCTTCTTGATATGATAAGTAATCTTTATTTTCTATACATTATCATTCTTATGAGATCCAACTCTTCTTGAGGATACAACCTCTATTTTACAAGAAGCAACTTGTTGAGAGCATCAAATCTCTAGTTTCTCTAGCACCCACAAGAAGGAAGAACCAACTACCTGATTGTTCGAACACCAACTGGGTGGAAGCACCAACTTCTAGTCACATGGGCACCAACCTGTATAATAGAGAACAATAGTTCTCCCTTGCACCACCCTGCCACCCTGGTTTTTCTGACTGGAACTAGATGGAAGCTAAAAATCCCTATGTTCAATCACCCACTTGAAACTCCGAGGACACCAGTCCTCCCTAGCACCTCCCTACCACCCTGAAATATAAATCTTTGTTTATCTTGAATTTATCACAGTGATATAACATTTATCTATGGCTTACCAGTCTCATCATTGTTCTGCTACACCGCTCTTCTCTATCTGCATCAGTGTCTCTCTGCACGCTTCTCATGCACTTCCTATTCTTCTACATTTTATGCTTTGCGCACCATATCTCTTCTATGCATTATGCCTCTGCATTCTACTCATTGCATCTCTTCCTCATAACTGCATAGCTAACTAGCAGAATCACCTCACTTCTCTGTTATGCATCTCTTTGTCATGTCAATTCCTCTGCCTGATCATCATGGAAACTCTTCATCCTCTCTGGCGGTTCACACCATGTGTTCATCACCAGTGAGTGTTATGATGAGATTCCTTAGCTTCTCTAGCAGTCGAAACTCTTCATATTCTCTGTCATTTAAAACCAGTCAATTATGGCTTCTTTGTCTTCTAAGCCACTTCCTTCACGTGATCACTGGCGGTGACCATACGCCTGGGCTTAACGATTGCTTGAGAGCTTATCAATTCAATGACCATGATTCATTCTCCTGAAATGGATGACTATTGTAACTTCGACACTTTGCCCTTCAAAACTTTTGGGTTTCAAACCTTTTGAAACTTCCGTATCAGAATTCCCAAATAGATCAGACAGTTCACATTACATATTGGAACTAGATCAATGGTTAGCATTAATCCTTACAGTCATCCTTCATTGCTTAATCCAAAAACCAAGACTTAATCAAGCAATGATATTTATGGCCACCTTTTACTCCGCGACTTTGTCTATTATGCTTACGTTATCCTTCCACTGTATTTTGATCAACGGTTGATAGTGCACCTGATATAAGATCGACGGTCGAGATCTCCTTCAAGTCTCCAGACTTTGGAGATTTAAAATCTCGACCCGTTCTTTCCTCTAGAGTGATCACCTTCTTATTCAGTTATAAGACAGTGGAGACCGCTTACTGTCAGTTAACGTTTTCACTTACACTATCCTTCCACTGTAGTAGATCGACGGATGAGACTGCTCCCGAAGTGATCTTCAAATCAAACATCTCGTGTCCACTTTGGGTCTTCGACAATCTGGACTTCAAGTCTTTGGGTAGGTGATGGTAGTTAAAGTCCCAAAGCAAAAATCTCGAAGTGACGTAACTCTTCTGTCACTTGATGATGTGTTACGAGTCAAGCATCTGCCACGTGTCACTCTAATTTGTGATTTGTACGTACCTGAAATGTTGATTTCAACTTGACACTTTTTATTCTCTGACTGTTCCATGTGTCCTCAATCTAATTAGTCAGGATAGTATCTTATATCAACGACTAAGAGTGCCTTTGGACCTTTGTCCTTCGGGACTTCGATACTTTTGACATTTCTTGGTGGTGAAACTCTTGAATAAATTCTCCCAGAGTGACGTAACTTTCTTACGTCACTTGTTGACATGGCACGAGACAATTTCCTCTTGACGCTTGTCATCACCTGATTATTCCATGCGTATTTGCTGACGTGGTCTGCTGACATGGTCTACCGACGTGGTATTCTGACGAGGTCTGTAACTATGCCCTTTTGCTGATGTGGTCTACTAACCAACAACCCTGAACCAACGATCCTTGTTTGTCCTCCAAATCCGACGATCCTTATTCATTTCAGATTTCCGAGCTTTGAGTCTTTCATATCTCAAACATTTCGGAGCGTAACCTCCTCGTGACTTTAAACCTAAAGTAAATGTTGTTCATCGATTAGGATCTTAGATCAACGACTTGATCTATCAGCGTTGCGGCCTTGCTAGATTATCCTGTCCTTCCACTTGAAAGAGATCCGACGGCTAGCAGGAATTCACATAATCGAATTCTCAAACGTTTTTCTCGCTTATCCTCTCCTTCCACTTGAAAGTGATCCAACAGTTGTGAAGTTTCGTAAAACAGATCCACGATCGAGAATGATTGTGCAACCACAACATACGAGGGTTTTAACTCATCACCCAACTCTGCAATGGGAAGATGTGTTCTATCGGTGAGTTAACCACAATCATTGATCTTCAAAGCTATAAGATTGGATGGTCTTGACTAATTGTGAGATGGGAACAAGAGTGATGTTTAATTCTCCTTTAAATCTCCGCAATTCATCCCTGTCATAGATTTGACGATTGCACATCCAACGGACATGATTTAATCTGACTTAAACTCATTGTATGTTGGATCAACCACAATCGTAGATCTTTGAAGCTATGATATTTGATGATCTAGAAAGATTGTGGGATTGTAGCTGGTGAGTAGTTTAATTCATCTTTCACTCCCCACGATTCATCCTTGTCATTGATCTAGTTTGCAGATCTGATGATCTTGATTTGATCTATTTTTTATCATGCCATCTCTTCTAAGATTTAATCTCCAGTCTCTTATGTACTGCACATTCCTTTCTGAGATGTGTTATTTTCTTATTGTTCGCTCCTCCTCCTGAGCTTACACTTCCTTCTTCTCCACCTTATATTCTTTCCATCAATGACAAGAAAACTCTTTCCTGCAAAACATGCCAACCATCTCCCCCTTTGGAATTGATGGAAACCCTCAAAGGCTACACTAGACTACTTGGACCTCCAACTGTAGCATCCAGACTACTCATTTTCTTCCCCTTTGACATCAATGTCAAAGAAAAAATGCTCCCCCTTAGATGTTGCAGTATGTTTCATAGGTATCATATATTCAACCAACACATACTCCCCCTCACAAGATGGACTCTCTTAGGTTGATAATGGGGTCACACCCAACTTCTAGCATAGATACTCAAATTGATATTTTGCAAGCGGTTTAGTGAAGATATCGAAAATGTGATCTTTGGATGGAATATAATGCAAAGAAACAATAGTGTTGGTCACATGTTCCCTCAAGAATTGATACTTGATGGGTATATGCTTGGTCTTGGAGTGAAATACAAGGTTCTTTGACACACTTATTGCACTGGTATTATCACAATGAATTGGGATTGGTGCACTATATTTTACCTCCAAATTTGCAAGTATATGAATCATCGACAATACTCGGGTACAACAAGTGGCAGCTGCAATGTATTCAACTTCTGTAGTTGATAAGAAAATGGAACCTTTCTTCTTTCTCAACCACGATATAAGAGCATCTCCTAAAAAGAATGAACCTCCACTCGTTCTTTTCCTTTCATCCACGCAGTTAGCCCAATCAACATCTGAATAGACTGACAGTTGAAATTTTTGATTCCTAGGATACCATAGGCCATATCTCATTGTTACTTTCAAGTATCTAAATATTCTTTTGACAACTAACAAATGACTTTGTTTAGGTGCATCCTAATACCTTCCTACCATTCCAACAACATGCATTATGTCTGGAAGGGATGTTGTGATATACAATAGGCTACCTATCATAGACCTATAGGAACTTTGATCAACATTAGGTGAGTCATCATCCTTGTTTAACTTGCATCCAGTGACCATAGATGTGCTCATAGGTGTAGAATCTTCCATTTGAAACCTTTTCAACATTTCTGTTAGATATTTATCCTAAGAAAGAAATAATCCTTCATACCTCTGAGTAATTTGCAAACCAAGAAAAATTAATAGTTCCCCTATCATAGACATTTCAAATTAAGACTGCATGACAAAGGCAAACCATTGTACCGACGAAGCATTATTGCTTCCGAAGTTGATGTCATCTACATAGACCAGCATGATGAGAAAATCATTACCCTCTGTTTTGATATATAGATTGTTGTCAATTGTTCCTCTCTTGAACCCTTTGTCTTGAAGACACTTATCCAGTCTGTAATACCAGGCATGAGGATATTGTTTCAACCCATATAAGGCTTTCTTCAGCTTGCAGACAAAGTCAGGGTTATCTGACAGTTGGAAACCCTCTAGTTGTTCCATATAGACTTCTTCTTTTAGATCTCCATTTAGAAAAGATGACTTGACATCCATTTGATAGACTTTAAACTGTTTATGACAAGCATAGGCAAGAAACATTCTAATAGATTCTAATCTTGCTACAGGTGCAAATGTTTCATCAAAGTCTAGTCCTTCTATTTGAGCATATACTTTGCAGACCAATATAGCCTTATTTCTTACAATATTTCCTTTCTCATTCATCTTATTTTTGTAGACCCATTTGGATCCTATTACATTTTTATTTGATAGCCTAGGAACGAGTTCCCAAGTGTCATTCTTTTCAATTTGGTCCAGTTCCTCATTCATTGATTTTAACCAATTTACATCTTCACTAGATTCATTGAAGTTCTTGGGTTCCACCATGGATATGAATGCCATATGTGATTGCTCAGTGTCTGTGGTTATCCTTCTCCTGGTTTGTACACCTTTGTCTTTCTCACCAATTATCTGATTTTTGGGATGATTCTTTTGAGTAATTATGGAGGAAGGATTTGACATTGATTGTTGTCATGAATCTTCTTTTCTAGGTGTCTCCTCTCCATCTGATTCTTGGACCTGTTGATCTTCAGTTTCAGTTGTGTCCTCTGTAGTAGACTCAATATTTCTCACCTCTCTTACTGGAACTCCTTCATCAACATTTAAATCAATGAAATCAACTAATTTATGCAATCTTTTATTAAATAATCTATATCCTTTACTATAGAATATCCCAAGAAGATGCCTTTATCAACCCTATCATCATACGTGCCAAGGTTTTCATTATTATTCTTTATGTAGCACTTACTCCCAAAGAATTTGAAGTGTTTGATTGAAGCAGATATTCCATACCATAGTTCATAAGGTGTCTTGTCACTATGTGGTCTGAGGTGGGGTTTGATAAGAATATGGATTGTTGTGTGTATTGATTCTACCTAGTAAGTTTGACCAATGTTCTTCTCATTCATCATTGACCTAGCCATTTGTTGAGTTGTTCTGTTTTGCCTCTCAACTACTCCATTTTGTTGTGGAGTTGTTAGGATTGTGTATTCTCTATTGATCCCATGTTTGTCACAGAATTCCTTGAAATCACTTGACATAAATTCTCCTCCTCTGTCTAATATTACTACCTTTAACCTCTTCCCTATTTGATTCTCATTTAAATCCTTAAATATTTTAAATTTCTCAAATGCTTCATCTTTTTCTTTGAGAAAAGCAACCCAAGTAAGTCTGGAGTAATCATCAACGATCAGCATAAAGTAGTTTTCCTTCCATGTGCATTCATGTCTTGATGGTCCACATAAATCCATATGAACTAATTGGAGTGGTTTCTCTGTTGAAGCAGAGCTCTTGGATTTAAACTGTGTCCTGGTTAGCTTTCGTACTTGGTAGGGTTTACAAACAAATTCTTGTGGCTTTGATATTCTTGGAAGATCTTTTACTGCCTCAAGAGTTTTGAGATTGATTAAGTGGTCAAAGTTTAGATGTCCAAGTCTCCTATGCCATAACCATATTTCATCATGTTTTCTTATATGAAACTCGTATTTATCTTCTTTTGGCACATATACATTATTTTTTGTCCTTATGCCTTTAGCCACCACTTGACCTGAATTTAAAATTTTATCTTACAATCCTTGTAAGTGAACACCACTTCACATCCTCTATCACACATTTGACTTAAACTGATAAAATTATGTTTCAGATCATCTGCAAGTAGAACATCATGGGCTTTTCCTTTACCATTACTCAAATTCACCATCTCTTTACCCTTGATTTTACCTGGTTCGTCATTTCCAAAGGTTACATTTCCTATTTTGATTTTACTTATAGACAAAAACTTATCCTTGTCTCCATTCATGTGCTTGGAACATCCACTGTCTATATACCAGGGGTCTTTTTGTTTTTGAGCTAAAAGTACTAGACCACATTTTTCACTATCTTTCTTTTTCCATGTGTTGGCATTTCTAGCTAAAGGATTTATCCTTGGATTTTCCTTGTACTTCTTCATATGGCAGTTTGCAGCTTTGTGGCCGAAGTTATGACAATTATAACATTTGAGCTCATTCTTCAGTAGGTCAAAGTGATTGGTGCTACGTTGTCTATTCATTGGTTGCTTAGTTCTATGTTGTAAAGATTGTTTATTTCTTGACCTCCTCAGTTGCATGTCTCTAAACTTAATTTGACAATTTACAATCTTATGACAAAAATTAGAATAGTAAAAACAATAGCCATGGAAGAAATTTTGGTACGTCAAGGATGGCCTTCTTCTTGGCATTTGTTGCTCCATCTTCTGATCTCTTTATTTTTTTAATAGGGATCATCTTGTCTTTATTAGCTTTTAGTGACAGAGTACTCTCATGGTCTGATTGTATGTTGACTTGGAACTTGATCATCTTTACTGGCTCTTTTCTTTCTGGTTGTTTGCTCCTTGAACCATTTACATAGCCTAAACCAATATTCAACAAAGGAGATATATGTTTGCTCAGAATGTCGTTAAGTTCTGTTGTGGCTTTAATGCTTGGAATATTTTGGAGATACAATGTTTTAAACTTGTCCATCTCTTTTCTGGTTTTTACTACCTCTTCTTCCAAGGCTTCATATCTTGCCTTCTTTTCTGATAGTTGTTTTTTCAAAATGTCCTCTATTTTATTTACCTCTTTTAATTCCACTTTTAGTAGGGAAAAGTCTTCATCAGGTCCTTTATTGTCTTTCTCGAACTTTATGAGCAATTGTTTTTTCTTTTTCTTCTTAGATCTGAGTCTAGCAATTTCTTCTAGAGCACTGATCAGTTCTCCTTCCAATTCAACCACATCATCTTCATCATCAACATCACTTCTTGTTCCTTCATTATCATAATCCTCTTTGGCCATAAGCATAAATTCATTAATATTATCTTCACAGGAAGAGTCACTATCGGTGTCTTCTGAAGAGTCATCATTGTTTACACATAGACTTTTCTTTTTACCAAATCTCTTGGGTTTGTACTTCTTTTCACCTTTAGAATTATGATCTTGTTTCTTGTGTGGACACTTAGATGAAAAGTGACCTCTCTTTCCACCGTTAAAACATTTGAAGGGAAATTTTCCTTGGTACTTTCCTGATCCTTTCTTTAGTCTTCTCACAAATTTTGCTTCAATTTCATTAGGCTCAGAATCCTCATTCTTATCTGCTATAAATGATGCTTCTCTAGAGGTGGGTTTATCTTTACCTATCCTCATTTCATAGGCAGTCAGAGTTCCTAGTATTTGGTCAATAGACAAAGATTTTAGATCATTAATTTCTTCTATAGAAAAGACCTTTGGGTTGAACCTATCTAGCAAAGATCTCAAAATTTTCTGAACTAAAGAGACATCCTCAATTATTTCACCAAGTCCCATCATTGCATTTACTTGTTCTTCAACTCTCAAAAAGTACTTCTTAAAAATTTCATCATCTTTCATCTTTAGTTGTTCAAACTGTAATCTGTAGGTTTGAAGCTTGGCATCCTTTACCTTTTCATTGCCTTCATAACTACTGATGAGTTTGTCCCACATTTCTTTGGCAGATTCTAAGCGCATAAATTTTAAAAATTCTATTTCTGCAAGCCCACTCAGAACAACATTCATATCCTTAGTGTTGAAGCTAAATTCTAGCTTGTCATCCTTATAAGATAATACAATTTGTTTTACATAACCAGTCTCTACCACATCCCAGACATCTGCACCTAGGGCCATTATGTATGTTCTCATCCTAACTTTTCAGAAGGTGAAGTTTGTTCCATTGAACGGGGGGGCTTATTGGTTGAAGTTCCTTCATGGATAGTCATGTTTAAGCTCTAGGATCTACCCTTAGATAAAAGGAACCAACTCTGATACCAATTGTTGGACAACTGAGAGGGGGGGTGAATCAATTGTTATTGTGCTTAAAAAATTATTCCCATTTTAATCTCTTTACAGAACACTCAATGACGATCAAAATAAATAAGGGAAGTAAGCAATAGATTATTCAACATCAATCACACACATGAAATATACAGAGACAGATATTTCTTCAGGAAACCCATAAAGGGAAAAACATCTTCTTCTTGATATGATAAGAAATCTTTATTTTCTGTACATTATCATTATTATGAGCACCAAATATTCTTGAGGCTATAACCTTTGTTTTACAAGCAACAACTTGATGAGAGAACCAACTCTCTGGTTTCTCTAGCACCCACTAGAAGGAAGCACCAACTCCATGAGTGTTCCCACACCAACTGAATGGAAGCACCAAATTCCAGTCACACAGGCACCAACCTGTATAACAGAGAACAATAGTTCTCCCTTGAACCACCCTTCCACCCTGGTTTTTCTGGCTACAACTAGATGGAAGCTACAACTCCCTATGTTCAAGCACCCACTTGAAACTCTAAGGAGACCAATCCTCCCTAGCACCTCCCTACCACCCTGAAATATAAATCTTTTCTTTTATTGAATTTATCATAGTGATACAACATTTATCTATGGCTTACCAGTCTCATCATTGTTTTTCTACACTTTTCTTCTCTGCCTACATCAATGTCTCTCTACACGCTTCTCTTGCACTTTCTGTTCTTCTGCATTTTATGATTTGTGCTCTATATCTCTTCTATGCGCTATGCCTCTCAATGCTCTTCACTACATCATTGTTCTTCCCTACAGGTCATTCACTACGTCTCTTCCTCACAACTGCATAGCTAACCAGGAGAATCACCTCACTTCTCTATTCTGCATCTCCTTATCACGTCGATTCCTCTTCTTGATCATCATGGAAACTCTTTGTCCTCTCTGACAGTTCACACCATGTGTTCATCATTAGAGAGCGTTATGTTGAGATTCCTTAGCTTCTCTGGCAGTCAAAACTATTTGTCTTCTATGTCAGTTACAACCAGTCAATTATGGATTCTTTGGCTTCTAAGCCCCTTCCTTCACATGATCACTGGCAGTTACCATACGCCTGGGCTTAATGATCGCTTGAGAACTTATCAATTCAATGACCACAATTCATTCTCCTGAAATGGACGACTGTCGTAACTTCGACACTTTTCCCTTCGGAACTTTTGGGTTTTAAACCTTTTGAAACTTCTGAATCAAAATTCCTAAACAGATCGGATGGTTCACATTACATCTCGGAACCAGATCAATGGTTAGAGTTAATCCTTATAGTCATCCTTCATTGCTTAATCCAACGGCCAAGACTTAATCAAGCAATGACATGTATGGCCACCTTTTACTCTATGACTTTGTCTATTATGCTCACGCTATCCTTCCACTGTATTTTAATCAACAATTGATAGTACACCTGACATCAAATCGATGGTCGAGATATCCTTCGAGTCTCTGGACTTCAGATATTTCAAATCTCAACTCGTTCTTTCCTTCAGAGTGATCACCTATTGAGTTAGTCATAAGATGGTGGAGACCGCTTGTTGTTGGTTAACATTTTCACTTACACTATCCTTCCACTATAATAGATCGATGAATGAGACTGCTCCTGAAGTGATCTTTAGATCGGGTGTCTCGTGTCCACTTCAGGTCTTTGGCATTCAGGACTTCGAGTCTTTGGGTGACTACTGGTGGTAAAACTCTCGAGGAAAAACTCTCGGAGTGACGTAACTCTTGCGTCACTTGATGACTTGTCACAAGCCAAGCAGTTGCCATGTGTCACTCTGATTTGTTATTTGCACATACGTGAAATATTGATTTCAACTTGACACTTATCGTTCTCTTACTGTTAGGGATGATTTTAAGGATGGAAATTTATTTTAAAATGTAGAAACCTTGACGAATCTTACTAATCCTTCATATGCCAACTATAAATGTTTGGCGATATTTTTGTAAAAATACTCAAATTTATAAGGATTTTATATAGTTTGTATAAAATTTTGGCAATTTTAAAGGTAAAATAATTTTATCTTATAGAATTCGGGCGAATCATTTTTAGAATGGCAAATATTGTTTTGGGAAAAACCATGGGAAATTAGCCCATGAGTGAAATTTAGCCCCTAAAAGCATCCATTTTTACTGTGCCACATGTCCTTGATGTAATCGATCAGGATAGTATCTTAGATCGACGGCTGAGAGTGCCTTAGAATGTTCATCCTTCGGGACTTCGGGACTTTTGACATTTCTTGGTGGTGAAACTCTCGAAGCAATTCTTCCGGAGTGACGTAACTTGCTTACATCACTTATTGACATGGTACAAGCCAATTTCCTCTTAACACTTGTCATTGCCTAATTATGCCATGCCTATTTTCTGATGTGGTCTGCCAACATGGTCTGTCGACGTGGTCTTCTGACGAGGTCTGTCACTATGCCCTTTTTCTGATGTGGTCTGCTGACCAATAACCCTGAACCAACGGTCCTCATTTTTTCTCCAAATCTGACAGTCCTTATTCATTTTGGATTTCTGGGCTTCAGGTATTTCATATCTCAAACATTCTGGAGTGTAACCTCCTCACGACTTTAAACCCAAACTAAATTTTTTTTGTCGATTAGGATCTTAGATCGACAACTTGATCTATTAGCATTGCGGCTCTGCTAGCTTATCATGTCCTTCCACTTGAAAGTGATCCAATGGTTGACAGGAATTCGCATAATCAAATTCTCAAACATTTTTCTCTCTTATCCTCTCCTTCCACTTGAAAGTGATCCAACAGTTGTGAAGTTTCTTAAAATAGATCCACGATCAAGAATGATTGCGCAACCACAATTTGTGAGTGTTTTAACTCGTCACCCAACTCCATAGTGGGTAGATGTGCACTATTTGTGAGTTAACCACAATCTTTGATCATCGAATCTATAAGATCGGATGGTCCTGACTAATTTTGGGATGGGAACAAGTGTGATGTTTAATTCTCCTTTCAATCTCCGCAATTCATCCCTGTCGTAGATTTGGCGATTGCGCATCCAACGAACATGATTTAATCTGACTTAAACTCATTATTTGTTGGATCAACCGCAGTCGTAGATCTTTGAATATATGGGATCTGACGATCTAGACAAATTGTGGGATTGTAACTAGCGATTATTTTAATTCATATTTCTCTCCCTGCAATTCATCCCTGCCATTGATCTAGCTTGCAAATCTAATGGTCTTGATTTGATCTGAGTTTTATCGCGCCATCTCTTCTGAGCTTTAATCTTCAGTCACTTATGTACTGCTCTTTCATTTTTGAGTTGTGTTCTCTGCTTGTTGTTCGCTCCTCCTCTCGCTCCTCCTCCTGAGCTTACGCTTCCTTCTGCTCCACCTTTTGTTCTTTCCATCAATGAAAAGCACACTCTTTCCTGCAAAACATGCCAATATTAAGGGGTTTATGGTTAGGGATTAAGAAGTTAGGACAGTTTAGGGGTTAATAGTTTAGGGGGTTAGGGGGTAAGGGGTTGAAGGGATTAGGGGAAATGGGGTTAAGGTGTTAAGGATTACAGAGATATGTTCTAAGGGGTTAGGGGTTATGGATTTATAGGTTAATGGGGTTTTAGGGAGCATGGGTTAGGGGTTTAGGGTTAGGGAAGAATACGACACATTGATGACTGCAATGAAATAAGAATAGGTTGCTTTTATGGTTGTGAATATATATAATCTTGCAAAGTGTATCTCTTTCTACATGTCAAGAAAAGTAACATTTTTTCTATATTTTTTCAACATATTCATAAACATCTTGATAAATTGCATAAGCTTCATCATTGTTTTGTTGTCTTTGTTTCTTGCTCTCACCTAAGTTGTATTTTTGTTTGTATTTGTTGACTTTGTTCTCCTATATTATATTTGTAAATGTGTATCGTTTTAATATTTGTTATATACACTAATATTACTTGTTTGATTGTAATTATAAAGAAATAACGTCCTAGGGAATGCGATATGGAGGAAGGCGTGGATGTACAAGAACCTATTCAGGAACATGGAGTGAATATTGACGATCAAGTTAATGATCCTATGGAAGAAGATGATGATTCTAATAACACAGTTGAAGATGATGGGACAAATATATTGATCCAGGAAACATTTAATGATGACGACCTATTTGATGGTGTTTTTTATCTACATGTACTTGAGAACACAGGACAACCTCTTTATGAAGGCTCAGAAACAAGTCTTCTCACTACTATATTGTTTTCGGTGAACTTAAAGGTTATGAATAGTTTGTAAAACATTTGTGTGACATAGCTCCTAAGGTATATTGTAATATATTTTGTCACAATTAGTACAACATGATAAGGGTTTTCTTTTTTCCTCTATTTTTTTGTGAGTTGGTCACCTATAAAATTTGGATGCAATATGTACGATTACTATTCTTCACATTAACCAATACTGATTTTTTATGTGGTAGATTGTTAGGTGAATTTTTGTTACCAGCGTCAAATGTTTTACCTCGCACATACTGATATTTACATGGCATTATGAAAGATATCTTAATGGAGTATCAAGTTATTCATGCATGTCCTGATGATCATATTATATATTATGGAGATCATGTGTTGAAAGAAGAATGCACGAAATGTCAAATTAGTAGATATCAAACCGATAAAGTAACAAAAAAAGTGCATCACAAGGTTCTTCGTTATATTCCCATAATTCCACGTTTGCGACGATTGTTCAAGGGAAAAAGCATAGCATAGTTTATGGATTACCATGCGAAGAAAATAAGTAAATATGGTGTTCTTCGAATGTCTGCAGATGAATATTCATTTAAGAAGATAGAGGAAATATAGCCACATTTTAAATTCGAACCTCGTAATCTTAGGCTTTCATTGGCAACGGACCATGTCAATCCATTTGGAGAGCTCATATTTACTTACTCAGTGTGGCTTGTTTTTTTTATCAACAATAACATTCCTCCATGGATGTCAATAAAGAGGGAGCACATAATGTTGGAAATGATTGTTCCAGGTAACTGTTTAGCTTAATTGTTTTGAACACTGTAACATCTCATTTCTCTTGTTTGTTTCATAATTTTGTCTTATATTTTTTTCTTTAATCATGTATGTTCAATTATGTCTTATAATTGTGTTTGATATTTTTTTTATTTACTCATATATGTAGTAATTATGTACTGTGGGTTCAATCAATTAGGTAAGTACCAAGTCAAAGATATGAATGTATATATTGAGCCTCTTATCGATGAGTTACTAGAGTTATGGAAGGGCATCACTATGTATGATATCTCTAGACCAATAAATGTGCAAAGGGAATTTCAATTCCATGCAATGCTTGTATGGACAATTAATGATTCCCTAGGGATAATACATTTATGTGGTATGTTATAAAGTTATGCTACACTTTAATAATCTACTTTAATTTTATGAAGTTCATATCATGCATGTTTTTTAAATAATCTTTTCATTAAACATACTTCAAATAATTGATATAAAAGTTAATCCATCTCTTGTAGGTCTTCAAACAAAGGGTAAATTTGCATGTCTAGTGTGTGGTCCTAAGGTGAAATCTCATCATTCAATAAGTTTAGGAAAGGAGGTGTTGGATGAGTATAGGAACTTCCTCTCTAAGAACCATAGGTATCGAAGTACTGAAAAACACATTTTCAATGGACAATAAGATAATGTATTAAAACCACAGAGAATGACACATCATCTATGGAATTTGTGATATAATAGATATCGTCAAGGTATGGATAAAATCATCTATGTATAATACATGAAATTGTTTGGAATATTTTATATTTGTATTGCATGTTGTTCGTTGTACTAATTGATAGGTATTGTTGTAATATTTTTAACTATGCTTCACCTTGAAGGTCATCATGAAGGCATTAATAATGGGGTGCTTCCATGAGGAATGAAGAGTTATCATGTAAAACTCAGTAGGATTCCCTATTATGATAACCTACAAATTGTTCATTTGTTTGATACAATGAACATCGGGAAGAATGTAACAGAAACCTTATGGTGAATCTTAGATGGAAGGAGTGACAAAAAAAAATGTCAAGATCTGTAATGACATTAAGGAGGTGAATCATGCAATGAAAAATGTGATTCGTTCAAATAGCGAAGGAGAACAAAATATAATCATATTTCCATGGTTATTGACAGATCAACAAAGCAAGGATGTAAAAGAGATTATTAAAAAAATTAAATTTCCAACTGGATTTTCTTCAAACATAAAGAATATCCTAACAAAGAACGATGACTTAGGTGGGATAAAAACTCATTATCGTCATACCTTCATTAAAATAATTATTTTGTTGTATATATTTGTATATATATTGGTGAAACATGATGTTGGTGTTTTTTTTTTCTACTAATTTGGAATAAATAATGATTAATTTTTTTTGTTACAATATGTTCTACCTCTATCTCTCCCAGAAAACTTTGAAAACAATATCAAACAAGTTATATATGATCTTGGAAAATACATGAAGTAAGTGGTGATTTATATTCAAAGTGTAATTTGTTCAATTTGTTGTACAACTTATATTTGACTTCATGTGTTTTACTTGTCATGTAATACTATATACTTTTTTGTTGAAACATACTATTTGCTTGCATCATTTGTAGATGGTTTTCATCTAAAGAAATCAATAATGAAGATATAAAGTATTGGAGGAGACAAATTCCTCGTATAATGTGTGAAATGCAAAAGTATATACGTCCGATATTTTTCAATGCACAAGAACACTACCTCATACACCAAGTTGAGGAGATCGAAAAGTGTGGACCTATACACACAAGGTCAATGTGGATGGTTGAGAGGAACTTGAAATCATTGAAGGATTTGGTTAGACAAAGAGAACATCCTGAGGGTTCTATGGTAGAGGGATATATGGTATATCAAACCATGGTTTATATGACTCAATATATTCCTAAAATAGCTGCAAGTAATAATCTGGATTTCATATGGGATGTCAACTCCAATATCAACAAATTTCAAGGGGAACACCTATTGGGAATAGGTAGAATGAGGAAAGTAACATGTAAGTAGGTGGTGGATATTTATGATACAATTGAATTTTTATTTTTTATCTATATTGTATTTATTTAATTTTTAGTCTTCATGCATAACCCATTATTATGGCGGTATACCATGGTAACTTATTATATTTGAATTGTTTTATTTTAATACAGCTGGTCGAGAGTGGGATGCAATACATTTATATATTGCAAACAATCTTGATTGGATGAAGGTATGGATTGAACAATGTATACAATCTAATAATGGTAGGTTATCATGGTATGGTGTGGCTACATTGGTTAAAGAAGTTAAACGTAAAGGAGATACCAATATTACACAAAGGGAAATTTATTTAGCATATGGTTTAAAAGATTAACAGGAAAACATATTCACCCATACTGTTTAGTTTTTTTGAATAATATATTGATTTATATGGTGTGATTATTTTCATATTTTTCATAATTTCCAAGTATAAATATGTATTGAGCATTCAACACACCCTAAAAGCGTTATCAAATTTTGTCATTTTTTGGGTACCACTTGTTTTCTTCACTATATGACTTGATTTAATTTTGGGAAATGGTTTATATTTGTTTGTTTCCATGTCTCTTATCACCTAGTCAGTTTTTTTTGAACTTGTGGAACCTCATGTCTAAAATATCTTAACACCCAAATTAAGAATCGACAGATAAACACTACACCTAACGCGCTTAGGTTCGACGTCGAAAAGAATTCAAGTAAGTAAAGGAACCACAAAAACACAACATTCATCGACCGTTGATCGTCATCGGCATCAGCAAAAGGAAGTTTTGGTTTTCATAAATTAATCGCATAAAGGTTCAAGAGATAGTCGATCCCCTTCGGCATCGACCAAATACAAGAAAGACACACATTAACAAAGGACATAAATAAATCATCGATAGACGATGCTTGATGCACCTTATCATGATTAGGGAAATCCAGAAAGGTCACAATAATCATTTTGACTAAGATAAAATTATCGTCGATCCTTGATGCGTTTTCGGCATCGGGACTTTTTCAAGGGAGCCGATCCAAGAGCACTTAGGTAAATTTATCAACGATCCTAGACACTTTTCGGCATCATCAAGTTAGGACTTGGTTTTAGAATGTATGGATCAAAGAAAGTCCCGACTCCAACTAACATGATAAAATGAATTCACTAGTCTTGAATGACACGTGTCTTTACCATGTAAGGGGGTTGTATAGTCTAGTTTTATCCCGAGTCATATTTTTGGTGCCATGGGACCTAGTCACACCTCCGAGTCAACTTTTCCATGCCATTGTTGTACGGTAAGATCGATCAGAGTCAGATATTTTGCAAGGGGATATCAACGAAAATGTACACAACACAATCCTAACCCCCGATCCACCAACTGAAAGAGCAGAAGGATGGGACATTTGCAGCATTAGATATGATCAAATTTTGGACATTTAAGGAACTAGTTAATTCTTGATCCTGCATTAGTTGCTACATTGTTCGTTGATTAGATAACAACATTTTGAAATCACTGATAGACCACATTACCACCTCCTCCTTTGTCGTCAACCCATCATGAATTTAATTTTAAACATCTCTGAAGATCTGGGGGAAGATTTGATGAAATTACACTCATAACCCAAATTGAATGGATGATGCGAAAAGGTAAGTTCATCCCTATTTAAATATCTAGAACAGTTTTGAAAAAATTCATTATGCATGTAAGTTGAATTCCAGAGCATCCAAAGGATAAAATTGAGCGTCACAAGACTGCACTGACTCTTTGATTATATAAACCAGGTTTAACAAACTTCAGAGGTATGTATCCAAGTCTGTCAATTCGTTGGTTATAATTTATATATGTGCACCCAATTTTCTTGCACAGTCACTAAACTATGGTATAGCTACAGGTAAGATGCCACCCTAGATAGAGAAAGGAAATATTAAGAGGAGTTGGCTACTGTGCTAAAGGAGTTGGAACATCTGTGCAATTTGGCGAAATATTATCAGGACTCCACACATGCCACAGTATTTTTGAGAAGCGAATTCCAATATGCCTATAGTAAATTCATGAGTGAGTGGCACCTTTTCAGTGCAGGGATAGTCAACTTCCAAGAATACACCCTTATGGCGCTAGCGATGTGGAAATACATGGAAAGATGGTATGAAAAGGCTCACCAAGCGATGTAAAGAATTGATTACATCAAGACGGTTCAAAAGGGTCGAGACACCGAAGAGCATGACATTCGGGTGCTAAGGGACAGAAGCATCAATCGTATAAGGAAGTTGGTTGAACATTGGGTGAAGATGGCCTAATAACCTCAACAAGAGGTTCAAGAGAAATGGGTCGATTGTGAAAGAATCTAGATCAAGATCGATCAGGGAATGAGAGACATCGGTCTCCCAGAATTTAGTTCACCTGAGGGTTTTTTCGACTTGGATGACATAGTCAACCAACATGAAGAACAAGACTTGGTGTGGAATGCAGAGATAGGAAAAGTGGAAAACATGCCGCCACGTCAAGTACAACACTTCATGGAGCACTTGGTCAAGGATCAAGCAGTATTATGGCAGTTAAGTGTTAAAGTAATTAAGTATTGGGCATGGAAAATAGAAATAAAGAAGTTCCTTCCGGCCTTGAGGGACCAACATAGAATCTCGTATGCCGATACATGCAAGGAACTCTTAACCAAATGGTCAAAGTATGATAAGAATAATCCACTCAAGTGAAACCATTTGATGACTCTTAGAAGAATGAGAGATGAAATTGACATGTGGCGATGCTTTGTTTAACTTAGCTTGCACTTTTGATAGTTATTTTAGTTAATAATTTGTTATAAATAAGAGGATCGACCTGTTAGTAGGGGTCAATGGTTTTTTCAAAGACCCTCACTTTTGGAATTGTAAAGAACTATTTCAGAACTACCTTAATTGAGAAGTCTTTTTTAGGACCGGAGACAAGTTTCTATTTTACATCAAAGGCATGTGTGATTGGATCATAAGGAGGAATTACTTCTGACTTTATCTCATGAATGGATGCTGTAATGAGTAAGAGTTTTTGAATCTATTGATAAGTTAGATGATTCAATGTTTTTATAATTCTTATTTCTAATGATGGAAATAAAATCATTGTTTTAATGTGTGATTAGTGATTAGAGATAAGAAAACTAATTTTATTGCCATCATTTTATTGCATTTATGTTTTCTTTTGATAATTATATCTCAGTCAATAATTGAAATACCAACAAGTTGATGTATTAGTACTAGGCTTGTCATAGGTGTGAAAATATTTTTCTGCATGCTTGAGCACGAGGGTTATCCTGAGCTCAGCCTTCTTCAATAGTTAATTTTTTTCTCTTTTCCTTTACCCAGTGGGTTTATACCAACACCTATCTTTAATCAGACCCACCTATAAGAGAAAATACAAAAAAGAAAACGTTCAAACTGAAGGAGGATTTTTCACAAGAAGATATCCTGTAAATCACTACATAAATCCCATCGATTAATTGGTCGGACCATAAGATCTGGATAACCATTCCACTATAAAACACTGCAGAGTCTAATTGGGACTCAGTGGTAGGTTTGGTTCCTACTGTTGAGTTAAAGTAATTTAGGACCCCTCAACAATATGTTTATCAATTGACAATGCATTTTTTACATGTCTGGCATATTTTAGTTGAAACACCACAAGGATACGTGGTGCAATGGCCACAAATTTAGCATCAAAAACTTGGATGAAAAGATGAAAACATATGATAGTGGGATAACTACAATATTTCAAGTTACTAATGTTTCCTCTCGAAGTGACAGACATCCAAAAGTCTCTGAAAATCAATACTATGGGTATTTGGATGATATAATTGAGTGTGACTTTAAATCCTTCAAATTAGTTTTACTCGATGTCAAATGGTACATGCTACGAATGAATGAATGTGATCCTGATAGAACTGTTATTCAACATGCTAACGGATTTACCATGGTTAATACAAGGAATGTTGAGCCAGGATCAATGCCCTATGTTCTTCCAAGCCAATGTGAACAAGTATTTTACTAAGAGGTTCCAGGTAGAGGGGGTTGGTCATATGTTGTTAGATATGATCCAAGAGGAAGGTCAGTAAAGCATAATGTAGCAGAAGAATATGATATCGAAGAAAAAAATGATTTAGAGGTGCAGTTAGTTAATGTGTCAAATGAAGATGAAGAAGAAGTTCAAGGAGATGTTCGAGACAATGTTTTGTATGAAGATGATATCAACAAATATGTGTCAGATGAAGAACTTGAAGAAGTCGAATACAATGTATGATACAATGCTCCTGATGATGATATAGACCATGGTATGAATATTGGAAATGACAACATTGATGATGATGTAGATATGGCCAATCCTTTCAACATCAATTCTAAACTGGATGATACATATGTTGAGTTGGATGAAGAAGAATATTAAGGATACCAAAATTTTGAAATGTACGAGGTACATATTTATATGTTTTCAGTTGATTTGTTCTCTTTCATTTACCTTAAATATTTCTTTTCTTAGTTTCTATGCTTGATTCTTACTATGTTTCTTTCAAATATTTTATAGTAAATAAATTGGGTATTGGGGAATTGAGAGTGATGTGAGGGGGGGGGGGAGGGGGCATATGAGCTTACACCTTCATGTGGTTGGCATTGTTTAGTAGAGAATTTCATTCATGTTTATACCATCATCTCTAATTTTAACTAATTAGGTTCTCCTAACAGTTTTCAATGTTGTCCATTTACCAATTAGTGGAAATTATGATTTTAATTTGAACCTGCATAGAGTGACCTCTTAATGGGGAGAACGTTGAAATTTTTTCAGTTTGTATTTGTATGCACTGAAATTTGACATGGTTATAGTAGATGCATGTGTTGAAAGTATGGGAGGGTTTCCAGACTCAAATACAACACACACAAAGAATTCGACAATCAAATTAAGACAAAATTATAACATAAATGTGAAGGATATGAAATTATCCATTATTTCATATTTTCTAACTTTGCACAAGTCAACTAAAATATTTAGTTTCACCATTACTACAATGAAAGGAGTTTTAAACTTTTACCAATATCTAAATATCTTGTTTGTTTTCCTACAAATGCAATTGGATGCAACTATTTAGGAGTCACAAGACCAACAATGTCAGAGGGGTGACTCTGAGAATTGGAATGGACCACAACTTAGTCATGTTTAACCTTTCCCTTTTCCCTTAAGTGTTATAGGGTCATCAAGGTTTAGTGTTGGGGTACAAAGTAAGAGATTAATAATAATAGATAATATGAGCTATGCCATAAAGGTGTTAGGAATCAAGGATGATAACTTTAAGTGTCAAGGTTTATGCATGTTATAAGAACTATGATTTATAGTGGATATCAATTATATGGGGTTAGCGGCTAAATAAAATGGATTGAAATACATGATTATATGGTTTAGAGATAGAATAATTAGTAGTAAAAGGAAAAAGGGGAGAGGAATGTCAAGCTTGTAAGGATTCGGGGTCATAAGAGTTAGATGTTATGTGATTTAGGGGTTATGATGGTTAAGGGTTATAGTTATAGGTTTTAGTGGTCATGGTTTATAGGGGTTATAGTGATTTTTAGTTTTGGACTATTTCCAATTATGGGTTGGATCTTTGTGGGTTAAACCCCCTGAACCTGCCCCCTATTCATTACTATAATCCCTCCCCTCTCGAACCTCTGGCTCCAAATCCCCTATCATAACCCTCCCCCTTCCCCTCCAACCCAATATCCTTGTTATAACCCTCCCGGTGGAACCTTCCCCCAATACTTCGGAGTCCAGACCGAGACCTCCAACGACCTCTAGTGATCAACCCCCAACGACCTACAGGGGTGCCCATTTCTTGAGAAATGTCAACACCTCAACCCATGCACTAGATGAGAAAAAATGGTAGGTAGAGAATCTCAAGTAGATAAAACGATAGCCTCCTACAGGAATCTACAACCTTGAACAAACAATGCGCATAATATCAAGTAGAGAAAATTTAAAATGTTATATTTATATAATAATCAAAGCAAAACTGAAATATCAAGAAACCAACCATGGCTTGCTTGTGCTTGCAACTCCCATCCAGATTATTCTTCTTCTTCTTCATTAATCTCTTGCAGGTTGTATTAGTTCAGTGCAATGCAATGAATGAGGAAGGAAGAATTCTTGTGTAGATAAAAGATATGGATATGGATTGGAAAATATTTTTTGAACTTTGAAGATGGATTGTATTATATATCACCATTTTGAACTCGATACTTTTATAGGTTTGTCTTATCTCTTTGTCCTTTATAACCCTCAAATTTGTTTTGCATGCCTCATTTTGAATTTATGAACCTTATCTTCATCTAACCTGTAATCAAGGGCTTGAAAGTAAGATTCTTAAATTTGTTAATAAAAGTTAGATTGGAATGTTATCCTTTAAGAAGTTTTGAAGTCTGTTTTTTTGTTGCCAACATGCTTTATTTCCTTTTCCACTTTGTAGTATTTAAATGTATTGAGAGTTATGCACTTGGAAACTTATCAATGATTAATTTTGGATGAACAGTGTAAGATTGAAATCTATGTAAGTTTGATATACAATATCTCTACTTCTTGTGGTTTTATTGATATTTCCTTGAAAATAATGACTTTATGCACATTTTGATTTATGAAAATAAGTTTCTCTTGAATCAAAATGCCCCTTTTGATAGTTGACTTAGAGATATGTAGACAAATCTTAACTAGAAATATGTTATTTTCTCTTGTTGTTATGTTCAGAATTGTTGTGGATGATGCAATATGCTAGTTAATGTAGATTGTTGTTTTCATTGTTCATCGAGTAGCTTGTTTAATGGTGGTTGATGCAATATAAATAAGAACACTTAACCCTTCCAAATTTGATAAGCTTTCAAACTTGATGTATGCAAAAATGGAACGATGGAGTAAAATTGAATACATAGTCTTGATTAAAGTTTTAATTGCATGTGGAGATCCTTTGAGATTAAGTTGAATGATGCTTTTCCTAAGTTGATGTAGGATTATTCCTAGGTGATTTGTATACCTACAAAACTAAAAAGGGTCAATTATTTTTCATTGTTTTTTTTTTTTCATCAAGGCATTGAAGCCATCACTAGTTTTCACCAGTGCTCTACATCATGGTTCATGTATAGGTTTTCACCATGATGAATGTTCATTTTTCAGAGCTTTTCTTGCCTCGTGTTGTTCCTAAAAATTGCTTGTGGCTCAGAAAGCAATGCTAAATCATTTCACAAATAAATATCTTTGACAAATGGATTCTTTTTTACCAAAATCCCTTCAAACAATTTAACAATTTATGAACAGAAAAAGAGAAGCATGAATATGTTTATCAAATCAATTTTAAAATATCAGATACGAATGGTAAAATTTTGAGAAGACAAAATCAGAGAAGTAAATTGGGTATTCAACCCAGATAAATCCAAATTCTTACTTTAATAGAAGAAAAACATAAAAATCATTCATATTGTGGATTAAATATATATAAAGATCAACTAAATAAAATCATAATACATGTCTTAGATCACTCACAGTGAACTAGAGGAAATATTGTACCATGGCCATAGCTTTTATGTCTTTGTAGCAGATGTTATACTGAATTAAATATCTTACAAAATAAATGATTTGATAGGAAATTGTAGTATAGGTGATAACATATGAAACACATTACACAAGGAAACATGACTTGATAAACAAAAACTTAGAATTTCTCTTGTTCTTTAGAAAAAACTCTTTCGTATTTGAATGTCACAATTACAATGTTTTCCCAAAAGTCCCCTCTTCCATTATTTAACTATTCTTTTATAAATAAAAAATCTTTAACCAAATTGGTTACAACTTCCCTAGTCTTAGGTCAAAATTACAAAAATAAACAAATGAAATCCCAAAATCCTAGGAATAGATATGGAATCCTTGATTTTGCTCCAATTTGTTAACCAGATCACTGAAGTTGTAGATGTGAAAGACACTCCCATTCCTGATTTGAAGGGTATTTGCATGATATCATCCTTCTATATGCTTTCTCCAACTTAGTACATGCTTCAAATGTTGGGGAAGTTTCAAACAAATTCCTTAAATGACTTAGTAAAAAGAAGTCATTGTATAAAATCTCAACAATAGTTTGTGCTTTTAACATCCCTGTGGCTCCTTTAAACTTATTTGAATTTTCCCTTACTGAAATCAATACTTGTTGATATTCTGGTAAAGGAAGAAAATTACCCCTTTTACCATAGTACTCAAGTAATCCCATGTCTACCATCTTTTTGTAGTGAGATTTATACCATTGTATATTTCCTTGGAGGTGAACTTGTTGAATTAAGATCCTTTAACTAAGGACCTTTTCAACTTCCATGATTGTACTCATTATTTATTTAACCCCACTTTGATTTAATTATTATTTTTTCTTGGAGTTAAGCACTTTGATAATTTTGTTAACACTCTTACACTTATTCCCTAATTCTTGTTCTGTAGTTTCAACCTCCTTTTCAACTTTTCTAACCAAGGAATCCTCTTCTTCCATAATTATAAATCTTTCCCACACGTTATTTATTTTCTCTATAGTTTTATCCCAAATTAAGTGTCTTTCCCCCACCAAATGAGATTTACAAGAAAGCTTACCTTTCAATGTAGCAAATTCTTCTTGAAACTTTTCTTTTGCCCCATGTGTCTTCTTCAATTTCTTTTCCTTCTCTCCAATATGATCTTTCAAAAGATTAATTTCAGTTTCATAGGTTGAAATTTTTCTTCTTTATTCTTCTAGTTCAATTTATTTAGCATTCAAATTAGTTAGTGCCTTAACTATATCTTCTTAGTTGTCTGTTAATCTGCTTCTTGAAGATGATGAGGGAATGCCTTGTTTTAACACTTGAATTTGTTGTTGTAGGGAGATATTTTGTTCATTTAGTTTTTCTATAACTTCAATCAACTTCTCTTTCTCATTTTGAATAGCTAAAACCTCTAGAGTTTGCACATGATCCGCATCGGAAAACTTTAATTTCTTTTTCAATATGGAAATTGCATTATCCTTGGAACTTGCCATATTTTGAATAGGTTCTTCATTTGTAGAATCATCCCTCATTTTAACTAACTTTTTCTCTAAATCTTCTACTCTCATTTTCTTCACTCTTGAGTTTGTTTGTTCCTACTTCAATTGTTGCTTAAGATGACTATTCAGTTTCTGCAATATTTTCAAGCTAAGAGTAGTCTTCATAATATCTCTAATGACCATATCACCTATCTGATTATGTAAGAACATTTTATTTGGTAAAGTAATATCATCAAGATTTAAAGAAAAATCAATTTCCTTATAATTGTTTTTTCCTTGAATGCTTGTACCAACTGATTCTAAAATTTCCAAATTCAACCTTCCTTTTTCAAAATCTATTCCTAATAAAAATATTGTATCTAAAGCATCCTGGTTCAATTTTTGGTTCGAAAGTTCTTTGATATGTTCATTTTTATTTCTCATATCCTCAAAATTGGAAAATATGCTTTGTGGCTTGATACCTGTTGACCCTTCTTTTGGTGGCTTCATGAATATTGATGGAAGAGTATCAATTGAATATGAAGCTTCCTTTTGAGTCTTTATCATTGTCCCTACTTTATTTTGAGATTCTTGCTCTGAAACATCATCTATGACAATATGAACTTTTAGCTTCTTATTTGATTTCTCCTTCTCTGGTCCCAAATCATCTTGGAATTCCTGATTGAAACTTCTTTTCAATGTTTTCTCATGTCGTTGAGGTGTCTCAATGTTTTCTCTATGAGCTAACTACATTTCTTTATGTTTCTAACCTTAAAGAAAATGCTATACTTTGTCCCAAGAATTCAAATTCTTAATCTTCTCAAGATCTGGTTTTCTTTGATGTTCATACGTTGTGATCTGAAGCTCCAATCTTCTATTTATTATAACCCCTAAAGGGTCATATTGTCAATTTGTTCCTTGCTCAAAACCCAATTCTTGTAGCATTGTTTCCACTACCTATAAAGATGACATGGTATGCACAATGAAAGGTCCAATGTTGGCTTAAAGTTACTCTTTTTTCTTTTGGGAATAAAATTAACTTCATCCACATTAAGACTTTGCCTTATGAATTATAAAGAAAAAATTCTCACGGTTAAGAAACTTGGAAACTTAAAAGGTTTGAGCTCTGCACCACATCCTTATTTTTGTATAATATTTGGAAAGAAACCAATTTCCTAATTGGGTCTCTACAGATTCATGTAACATGATTTTAATCTCTAGGAAAATCCCGAGGGGACTCTGTTCATGCATAATATTATAAACTATAGACATGAAGGATTTTACATAAAGAGAGAAACCCTCATTTTAAGGCTTACTTTTGACTATAGAAGTCCAGTTAATAACCGAAGCAAGCTCCCCAACCTCATTTTCAGTTTCCAAGTACAAGGTCTGGAAATTTTGCAGTCTCTGAAAAAGAATTGAACTGAATATGATTGGAAACAAAAAAATTTATTTAGAGGAAAATTTCTTAAGCTTCTCATGAATGGAGGGAAAATTTCACCATTACTTGGGTAGTAGGAGGGAAAATTTTCTCTGAGAAATCCTAGAATAATCATATCAATAGTCTCATCAAATTCATACCCTAAAACTGAGCATATCATACATATAATTTCATATACATTTCGGACAAAGACACTGGTTTGGTAGGTATCATGTTCATGGAAGATACCCGTGTTATCTTTCATCAAATATTGGATAAAATAATGGCGTTCATGTACACCTAATTTTCTAAAATTAACTGCTACGGTTTCTTCATTAATAACTTGACCATCATTGAATTTATAAACCTTAAGAATCTGTGAAATAGATTCAGGCTTAATATCGAACAATAATGTTCCATACTTAGTTTCAAAGTGTTGGAGTTACTTCACACACACATAGGATTTATTTTTCATAAGGTTTTTCCTTGTTTATTAGTCATAATTAGTCATTATCTAGTATCCTATATTTTAGGGGAGAATATTCCACCTGAAGAATATTCTCTTTCAATTGACACTTCAATTTGACTAGTTGAGTTGAGTTTAGATGCTACATTGGTTTTGTCACCATGAAACAGTGGGATCATCACCATGCTAATTCAGCCTTGCCTTGGGATCATCACCAAACTAGCACATTAGCCTTGATTCCCTGAGTTAACTCCTCACTACTCTATGTTCAATCAGTTAATTGAAGACTAGTTGACTAGTTAACTCAACTAGGTGGAAGTTCACTCCCGTAACTACCTGAGAGACTAGACTAGGTGGTCGTTTACTTCCATAACTACTGGTGTGTGTCCATATCAATCTATACCACCAATATGGCTCATTAGTTACTCATGTATCCTATATCTATTGAAAATTATTCACTCTTTGAGTGTGGAATACAGTTAATGAGAATTCTTCCACTCTTTCTCTCTTGCTTCTTCTTTCTCAATTTCTCTCTACAAATGTGTGTGGTATTTTCTAGATAGATCTATTCTATGCAGGTTGAACACATTTACATGGTATCATATCCGACAGACTACTAAGCAAAATCTACACCAAATTATTTTTACAGGTAGTGAAGATTGAAGAACACAGAAAATATGGAATATATGTTTTACTCACCGATAATACTTCTCATGCCTCATAAATATTTGGAGTGGAAGCCAAAAATTCTAATTTTTCTCATAAGTAGAGGATTATACCAAATAACCATGGCAATTTAAGTAGAGCTTGATTCCGCCGATGAGAAAAATGACTTTCTCAATAGACAAGATATGGCCATAGGATTTATCTTCTTGTCTCTTTCTCCAAAAATTCTCCACCAAGTATATGATGACTCACAAGAATAAAATCCAAATGAATTATGGACCATATTAGAGGTTCTATTCAGGAATAAAGAAGATTGTGAATTTTCATGCAGGAGGTTGAACAGATAGAGGCATAAGAGAAGCCATTAGAAGATCAAGCCTCTTATTATGAAGAGTCTTCTACAAAAGTATTTGCAAAAATTTGTATTCCATTAATTGAAGATGATGTCTACTCCATTTCAGTTTTGTTTTCTGAAATTCATGTGGAAGATATATGGCATGCATCTCAGGAGTCACATGCAGACACTTTTCCATGCACAATGCATGCATCTCAAGAGACAAAAAGGGGGTCGCGCACATCAGACTCAATTCTGATACTTTTTTAGAAAAATTTGCATAAACAAATTGAATATTTGAATTCCTCTCGGGAAAATATCCAATTTCAAAAAAACAATCATCCGAAATGGAGTCTGGGAAGTAAAGTTATGATCATTTTAAAATCAACAAAATTTCAGCGTTTTTTTCCGGAAATGGCCGCACGGTTTTCAAAATTCCATCCAAACTTTATTTGGATATTCTTCATTAAAAGAAGATAAAGTGGATATATGTGGACATCTCAATGATGCATATACTTCATTGGATCCATGTAGACATCTACATCTTCAACAAAGTATTCAATGAGCACAAACTTGCACAGTTGCAAGGTCTTCTTGGAGTGAAGGACACAGTTGCTTAGCAACTGCCTTTTGTTCCTTCTCATTTTTTATTTTTTTTACATACATTGTACCTTGAGTGGGGGGGGGTTCCCATGAGTATTTCCCTCTTTCCTCACTTTATTTTTTGTATTTGGGTACCTAACATGGCCTCGTTGTCAACCTATTCTTTATTTTCACCATAGTGATGTTCAAGGGAGGTGTTCAAGTTACTTCACACATGCCTATGATTTATTTTTCCTAAGGTTTTTCCTTGTTTATTAGTCATAATTATTCATTATCCAGTATCCTATATTTTAGGGGAGAATATTCCACCTGGAGAATATTCTCTTTAAGTTGACACTTCAGTTTGACTAGTTGAGTTGAGTTTAGATGCTACATTGGTTTTGTCACCATGCAACATTGGGATCATCACCATGATAATTTGACCTTGCCTTGGGATCATCCCAAAACTAGTGCATTAGCCTTTATTCCCTGAGTTAACTCCTCACTATTCTTTGTTCAATCAATTAACTGAAGACTAGTTGACTAGTTAACTCAACTAGGTGGCAGTTCACTCTCATAACTGCCTAAGAGACTAGACTAGGTGGTCGTTTACTCCCGTAACTGCTGGTGTGCATCCATATCAATCTACACCACCAATATGGCTCATTATTTACTCACATATCCTATATCTATTGAAAATTGTTCACTCTTTGAGTGTGGAATACAATTAATGAGAATTCTTCCACTCTTTCTCTCTTGCTTTTTATTTCTCAATTTCTCTCTGCAAATGTGTGTGGTATTTTCTAGCTAGATATATTATTGTGCAGGTTCAGCACATTTACACAAAGATTATGGTAGAAGCAATGCATCTATGTGCACACCAATGCACAAATTCATGAAAATTATACACTTGTGGAATAAGAAATCGGGCCAGGTTCGAACCCCAAGCATTCAAAAAATCATTCAACTTTATATACCTAGTCTCGGACAATTTTTGTAGTTAAAATTAATCAAATGAGACATTAGGATCGAAGATCTGGGTGTCTCTATCATCTAAAGAGACTTATGCATTTGGTATGGTTTTGGGTGTATTTTCTTTTGTAAGCTTTGACATTTCCCTAATCAAGAAATAACAAAGGTATCTATGATCTTACCAAGAATATTTGACTGCCAAAAATTGTAGGTTTACCAGTGAAATTAGCGATAAGATTGTTCTCTGATGAATATTTCGCATTCTCATAATAGTAACAGTCAGATATGGACAAGAAAACAAATGAAAAAGGGGCTTTCGGGATTTTTTTTTTATTATACTATTTATAAACATGATTAATTAAGATAAAATCGGGACTAATTACGAAGGTTTAAATGGAAACATGATTATTTACATGAAAACTAGTGGTTTTTTCGAAAATGGTCAGTGGTTTCACTAAATTCACCGTGCACGATGATAAAATGGTATTGAGAGAAGTTTGTTAAGTCGCGAGGTGGTCTATCATCCTGAAATGATTCTCTAGTAGTATTGCTTGGTGGAGTCACCTCGTGTGGGAGTAACTCTATTAAAGCTCGTTTAAGTTGAAAAATGAACGTCCTCGATCATCTGCTTGTTTCAGATCTATGATGTATGTCATATTTCTAGCGAGGAAATGGATTCTTTTTAAGTTTATAAATAAATTGTGAGAATGTGTATTATACATAACCTTTAGACCTTGACTGTCGGATTTGGAGCAATGGTATTAGTACAGGAGAAGAATGAGGTATCGATATCAACCATTGATTGATGATCATATTTATATCAACGATCCTTAATTATCGTTGATCGAGTAGACGAATTGAAATCAACACCATTGATCAGAGACAAGAGAAGATCCAATGACGAATATCCATAGCGCATATTGAAGTTTTTTGCTCATTAATTTTCTAAAGAGGTAGCACTTTATATCTGGGCCATCGGTTGATTTGGTGACAAGGCATTCTAGGATTAATGCGCACAGTGGAAAAGCTGCTAACAAGCCACCATGTTGGAGACGCGTGGACCGTTGATCACAACTGTTGATTAAAACACAACCGTTGGATCATCCTTCCATTGGATTGTTCAATGGATAAAGACATATGCCTAGGATTGAGGATCTACGACCAGGATTTGGGTGTGGGTTTAAACCAGGGTCACATCCCTCAATTGTATGTTTAAGGAAGTAAGGCTCGGGCCAAATCTAATTGTGTGTTAGGCCATGAACCTAAACCTTGGACCTATCATGTTAAAGGAGAAATATGGATTTTCCAAGGAACCCACAGAAACAAAGACTAATCAGAGGAAGCCATTATAGCATTGGTCTAGCTAGGATATCAAGACGATGTTATGAAGTTCCTATGAAATTTATTTGAATGAAATTGAATGATATCAGGGTGTTATCTGAAAAAGTTTAAAGTTTCTACCATGGAAATTATTGTGGTCCATTGTTTTGTCATTGGCCTTGCCACCTCAAGAATATAAGTAAGCATTGAAACCAAATACAAATAGAGTGTGTTAGAATCAGGCTGCTAGAGAGAATCACCAATCAAATTCGAGGTTGCAATCCCTCCCATGCGCGTCCCTCCCTTAGTCCTATTTGGCAGCCTAGGTAAGAAATCCAACCCTTAACCTTGGTAGAAACCTCCACAATGGGTGATTATTGCCAGAATTAAATTTTGTTGAGAAAGGGTGAGATAGAATCATCGAAATCCAGTAGAAAAAGGGGTTAAACAACTCGATTATAGGACTGAGGCAGCCTCCTAGTTTCAGATAGAATTACCAATCAAATTGTACTTGTGCCTTTTCAAATGAATCTTCCTTCTATTTATATCCTTTCCTTAGAGTGATTTCTCCTTAAAGGTTAAATTCATCCCTCCTAGATTTGAGGCTAGAATTAGGTTGGATCTCCTATGAATGGTGGATAAAGTCGTCTTAGTAGAATTATTATTAAGTCAGATCAACATATTTTTATTTTATTTTTACCTGTGACTCCCCCTTACCCTTGGGATTGTGGCTTAGGGGTATCCCCCTAAGCCAGTGCATCCCTCCCCTCTAGGGATCATTTGGGAGGGGACATGACATCTATGTCCTAGATAAGGGATTTTTTTTATTCTTCTTTGAAGAAGAAAAGTGTTGTCATGAAGTGATATCCCATGGTCCTTGAATGTGTCAAAACACCTTAGTCATGTTTACCAAACAACATGAAGAATTTTCCATTGAAGAAGCCTTCACATTGTATTAACTAGTCTAGGTGGAAGTCCAATGGATTCCTATACAATTATGATATGTTATCGGAATAAAAATATTCCCTAATTGGCAAGGTCATATGCCATGAGATGAATTGTTTCCACTCTAAATGGACAAATAAACATCAAATGAATTTCATGATGCCCTCTATTAGTGGATACTAATTTGCTTCTTAAGCCTATTGTTTTGTTAAAAGACTGTTTTTTTCAACATTTAACACTCGCTAATTGTTTGTGTCTTTTGATGGAGTGTTATAGGACATACAACCAAATAGGTATTTGTCATATATTTCTTATTGAGTGAAGGAATTTAAGGTAGAATAGAGGATGAAAGAGATACATCTAGTAGTTCAAATAGGCGGAGATCAAATAAAGGTGAGAAGATCAAAAGAAAATTCGATAGACGCATGTAATTTTTTCTTTCTAAAGGGGGGTCATGTTCTTACGATGATGAGAGCATAGATGACATCGAGTTTCCCTTGAGGTACAAAATCTAGTGAAACTATGGGTACCCAAGGATCTTCCTCAAATAAACATTGTTTTTTGTATCAATGAAAGGATGTACCGCATTGCTCCATCGTCATTACATGGTTCGGGGATATTTTCCATGGATGGCATAAAGTTATGTTACAACAGAATAAGTGAATTGATGGAGTATGTCAAACCTTCTTACATCTACAAAGATTGGATATGACTAGTCCAATATACAAAAAATATGTGGAGATATCATGTGGCTTCAAATTATATACAGCTAAAAGACAATGATCAACATAAAGGATCATCTATGCATATTGATGGAAGGAAAAAAATAACGGGGAATATTGTAGGGTTTATAAATAGTACACGTCCCGCGACCACAAATAACAAACCCAATTGTGTATTTGAGGGGTGTGATGGAAATCATGTATTCATATATGCAATAAAATCAATAGCTTCAGGGTAGGAGTTGTTGATTAGTTACAATTTCAATAGAATAGATACATGTGTTGTTATTATGGGGATGGTATGTATACTATTTTACCCAACCTGTAATCAATGACTTATATTTTATTATTATCATTTACTATAATATATTGTCATGCATGTTCTAAGTCACTGCAATGTCCACACAAATCACTCCTTATGTTCTTTAGTCACTCTTTACTTTGATGTTTTTAGCATGCCATGTTTTTGTCCCATTCCTAATATTAATTAACTAACTTTATTTTGCATACATTGTCCCAGGGTGACAGGGGGAAGGAACCAACCTTAGCATAGTCCACACCTCCTCTTGAGTAAGGCCTTACTGAAGAAGCAATTTATGCCTCTACCACCCCTATGAAAACAACAAAGAAGCTTGTTAAAAAATTAAACATGGAACTCACTTCTTTGATTATGACTAAATCGTGGACAAAGGAGAAAGATGAAAGAATGAAATTCTTGGTGCATAAGATTCACTAATATGGGGTAAACAACATATTTAATTATCCCATTTATTTATTTAGGATTTTAATTTTTATACTCATAAAAGTCCTTTATAAAAAACTCATTATTTTTACAGGTGTTTTTGCAGATAATGGATCATGAGTATGTGCATTCAGATCCCGGTGTTGGTACAAATGTCATTGGTACAACGACATCACTTCATACTATTATCTATACCAATACACCCGCTAGTTTCAATGTTGGTAGTGCACCCCCTCACACTCCAGAATGTGAAGGGGATCCTGTGGATGTGGAAGGTAGCATTAGAAATAATGAATCATGCTTTTCTGGATCTTCCCATGTCCCTAGCACAAGAACACTATCGGTTACCTTTTTGGTAGAAGATGACATGATCCCCATGAAAATACAAAGGCTTCGAGGTATTTAAGAATTAAGTATTTTAATTATTATGTACAATCTAATTGGAATTTTTGTATAATGTGTGATTATTTTAAACTAGCGATAATATCGTTTTGTAGGAAATGATATTTTTTATAAACGCATGAATGAGTTGAATTTGGATATGTTTGGGGCCACCATATGCATAAGGTGGAATCTCCAAATTTCCAATTTAAAAAATCAACTCATTAACAAGTTGGTTGGCCTATTTAGTGAGGGCACCTTCAATAAGTCCTAAGTCACCTCAAAAGAAGGAGAACATTTAAAACATTTGTTGGACCAATATAGGTTTCATCTACAAAATAACCCTAAGTATGATCATCCTCCAATAATTCCAAAGAGGGAGTGGAAGGCCCTAATTTATTTTGCAAAGGAGAAGATGCTCTGAAAACAAGGAAAGACACCACTTGGCTCATAAAGGTATGCCACACTTCTAGTAACATAATTATGATTCTTTATCATCATTGCGACATCTAATTACATTTTTGAAACTTTTTAATACAGGCTCATAGACACATCCAAAGCCACCGCGGCCAAGATAGAAAAACATGGGCAACACAAACTTGGCCTAGGTGGTTCCTCAAAACTATGCGCAAGAATTATAAGTACAAAAATATCAATAACATCCAAATAATATATTGTTAACAATTTTAAATTAATTGCACTAAAGAAGAAAAATTCATGTTGCTATGAAAAATTGTAGGGCTTCGAGTTCAAAGAAGCTCCAACACCGGAAGACCTCAAGCTTTCTTTCGAAAAAGGATATCATGTCGTGGTTGAACGTAGGACTAGGTCCACTATATTATTAAATAAGGCCCACTATGGTAGTTAGGTATAATAAATGGGTAATTAGATATAATAAATGTAAGAGGACTTCTTAGAAGGTTCTACTTCTAGAAGATTCCTCCTCTAGAATGTTCTTAGGTGA
>ML783196.1:284050-318126 GCA_009831015.1 Picea engelmannii | reverse complement strand
AGAGAAAGAGGTGGTGGTAGATGTAGGAGAGAAAGAGAGGAGATATAGTGGGAGGGAGGGGGAGAGATAGTGGGAGGAGGGGGGTAAAGAGAGAATGTGTTATTGTTAGAGGGGGAGGAAGAGAAAGAAATAGAGGGGGTCTAGAAAAGGAGTGTTTGAGTGTGTGAGAGGGAGGGATAGGGAAGCGGGTAGAGAGAGAGTGAGAGGAAGGGGGGAAGAGATAGTGGGGATGGGTAGATGTATGAGAGAGAGAGAGATAAGAGAGATAGTGGGAGGGGAGAGGAGGGAGGGAGGAGGTGGTGGATAGGGAGTGAGACTGATTGTGAGAGGAAGGGGGAAGATAAAGGGTGTTAGGGTCCTATAATTTTATAGGATAATCATCATGTTGATTGATATCCATTTTTTCAATTATTTTGATTTCAAGAAAAATTTAAAAGGGGATTGTCAAACACCCCTTGTTTAAAAATTTTTGGATATTTGTAGACGTAGGAAATAAAACTATGGTGTAAAATGGCAAAAACTGAGCTTAGCGCTACCCAATGCATGTTTTTATCCTAAGTTGGCTAGCGGAAAAGACCTTTTGGCGTGTAGCGCTTAATCCTCGCGTTGATCTCATCGGCGACATTCCCATCGCCCATATCAATGGTCCTAAGGATATTTTGGACCCCAACACCCCCCCCCCCCCCCACACCGCTCCCCAACCTTTCTGCCTTTAACAGTGGGGGGAGGGTGTGAAAAGATGTTTTCCCTCACCTTGGGCCCATCTAATGTGGCACCTCCTCATTATTTCAAACCTCCCTCTCCTAATACTACTTACCACCTACTGCCCTCTCTAGAATCATGCCAAACCACCACCTGATAGCACTTACACCCCCACTTACACATGTCCTCCACTCACCATCTCACCTTTTCATACCCCTTTTATCCCACCTATCACCTCATCCACCTTTCTAACCACTCTCCCTACACCTCACCTCCCGTATCTACTTCCCCCTCTCACCACACGCCACCTGTCTCCTCATTCCCGATACCTTCCAACTCTCCAACTATGCTTCCCTTCTTCCTACCACTTATACTCCCGCATCCACTCATCCCATATCCTATTTGACACTCATCCCCACATCATTCTATACGTAATTTCTTTCCTCCTCCCAAAATTGTTTTTGACTAGTGGTCTTCCGAGGCGATTTCCAGGATAACCAGGGAGAATTTTGAGAAAGCAAATGAGGTTTTTTCTCAACATGGACCAGGGAAAAATGATTTCTTTCAATTTTTCTAAAGGTGTCATGGATTGGGAGAATCGAGAGAATATCTGGGGCCTATTTTCAGGATTTAGTTATTTCCTATTTTACACATCTTTTTCAAACACATATCTCAGAAAAATGGAGAGGAATTTCATAAAACCGAGAGAGGTTTTTACTCAAAACAAGCTGATATACAAAAACCTCTCTCGTATTTTACACAGATATCTCATATTGTGATATTCGAAGACCCCTTTGGACCCCATTTTTCAGAATTTTGGGGGAAAAAAGTCAAAAGGACAGATGGCAAAGAGCAGAAATTAAAGGAACCCATCAACAAATGATCCCACAAAACTACCTTAGCAACTCGAAATATATTGTAACATATCCATGATCTGTGGTAGAAATCTTTCTGATTTTCTATGATTGCAATAGTTAGTTTAAATTTTCCTAAAATAATTCTTGATCTATTATGATAGGATAGCTTGAAAAATAAACTTATAAATACTTCCCACTTCAAAGTATGATGGGTTAGAACCTATTCATAGGATAGGGTCAATATTGTAAGGCAGCCCACAAAAACAACATTGATCAGATTTTAAGTTATAGAGTGCAACATTGCAGGATTCTTGTGTCAGAGTGTTGGTGATGTCTTTCTCTCTTTGTAAAATGTTTTCTTATGCTCTATAATAATTTCAGGTATATCCAATTCCAATCATTAAAAGAAAGTCAAAAGAACAAAATTTATCTTATATACTATGTCTCTGGTTTTTTAATGATCTGAATGTTTTCATCTGAAACTGAGTGAACGAATTCTTAACTGTTCCTCTTATGAGTGTACTTTCCTATCTTTTCCCTCTTATTCACTTCATTTAATATGAATAGATCCAACATTTTTACTACCCTGACCTGCAATATTAGCTTGTTAACCTTGTTTTGATCAATCTTGAATTGTGACTCCATTGCCCAATGGCCCTCCTTTGTTGTTCCAACCAACAATCTAAAAAACCAACCCCTGCACTATCATAACTAGCCTAAAATTCCCATCAAATAAAGATAAATCTTATAGAGAGATCCCTCTCTAAGTCTAGGAGGGATAGATACCATAATCCAAAGTGGTTTTGTAGTTACCTCTATCTAATTATTCCTCAGCCTAAGAAATTATATAGTGCTAACATAGTGGCAACCATACAGGGGAATGAACATTTCATATTCCTTAGAAAAGCATATCAATTTGAAGATCTGATTACTAATGGTGGATAGTCATCAGACACAATAAGGTTGAATCATCTACATGACAACTCCAATTGACTTCAATTCAAATACTCCATTGGAGGAAGAACCTGAAACATGACAAGACAATCTGAAAAAATTAGGTATTCAAGTTGGAGTTTTATCCAAGACATAATAGGCTTTATTTTAATTATTTCTTCTCTTTTCTTGATCCTGGTCAAGACCATATTGTTGAGACTTATGATAATCACATTCAACCTGATGAGCCTCAAAATATTAAGCATGATCCTATAGTTTTTGTATATATCCATACACCTATTAAAAGTCCAAATAGATACAAGCCTCTCATATTACCTCCTATACTCCATAATCTCCTTGCAAATTATCACAAATATCTTCCTAGGTTTGATGGAGAATATGGTAACATCACTGCTAAAAAACACATTCAGGGTTTTGAAAATTTTCTTGACCTTTTTGAGGTTGAAGAAGATGATGTCTGTATCAGATGTTTTTCTCTATCTTTGCAAGGTAAAGCTAAGGAATGGTTCAAAATATTTTCAGCTGCAAGCATTTGTGATTTCAATCAGTTTGTAAAGGTCTTCTTTGATAAATGGGTGATCAAGAGGAATCTCTTTCTCATTTTAGAAGAATGTGATCATTTGAAAAGATAGCTAGGAGAAATAGTACAACACTTTTAAGCCAGGTTCAATCAATTTTACCATTCAATTCCTGCTTATATAAAAACTCCTCCTGGTTTAACTCTCTTACACTATCTGGATGCCTTTGATCCAAAAAGGGAATTTCAATTGAGAGAAAGGAATACCACAATACTTGAATAAATTCAGAACAATGCTATAGATATAGAAGCTAATTTGTTGATAAAAAAATTCAAAGTTGAAGGCAGAAGAAAAGGAAAACATAGAGAAGGAGCATCTGACATCTTCAACAATGAAACTAGACATTCTTGTGAGCACAATGGAAGAGTTGATGAAAAATATTATCATAAGAAATAAACTTGTTCAAAAACACCATGTCCCACTAGTTGGTGAAAAATAAAAGGTCATTGTTCCTAAACATTTTAATGCTTATCCTTGGTATCATAGATCTGAAAATGATTACTTTATGTACTCACTTCATGCCATGGACAAAGATGAAAGTCAAAATTAGTTTGTGGAGGAGCAATCATCTGATCTAATGAGTATGCTTGATGATTTTTCTTTTATGTATGATCTACCCAAGTATGATTACATCAATATTGATTCTTCAAAGAAATCAACTGCATGTTTTTGGGAGGAAGAAGCTCAGTTGCGGTAGCTCAAATATGACAATCATCCTATGCATATTAATCATTATAGAAATGAGGAAAATGCAGAAAATTCTCAAGTGAAAGATCTTTTCCCTTATATTTATCCTCATTACAATTTCTGAGAGGAATCTATAAGCAAGCAGACCAACAAGTTTTCAATAGTAGGAATGAAGATTTTTTTTATGATTCAGTTGAAGTTATCATATGTGATATGGAAGTTGTTCTAGTTACGGAATCATAGCCCCTGAGTTACATTGATTTTCAAAACACAGATGAATTGATGCAACATAATTCTGTACCATTAAGTTTTGATTCATTTCATTTTTTGAAGAAAAACGTTGCTATTATCTCAGAAGCAAGGACTGGTAAGAATATAGAAAATCATGTAGCCTCATTGGAACCAATGCAAAAGTCTTCTCAGTTTCTCCAGGATCCAATAGTTGATGTTTTGGATGGACTTTGTAGCTGAAGTTCTATTTCATTTTCTAGCTATGAGATTACAAACAGATATGATAAAAACTTGATTAGGCAACCGGATTCATGGTCTTGTTCAACAAGAGTTTCAATATAAAGCTCTTCTAAAAATTTGCATTTAAATCAAAAGTTGTATGATGATGTAGATATCACATGTACAATACCCAATGATGACCTTGAATTTGTTGAATTCTTTGAATACCAATAAATAGTTCATGTTTTTCATGATCCCATAGCTATCTATATGGAAGAGTTTTTCATTTCATGATTCCAATTAATTTCCAGTGCCTCTTTTGTTTCTCATGGTTTCAAAGCTCTCTGTTATAAAATTCAAGTTAACAACCAATTTCAAGGACCATTACCAGAGTTGGTTCTCATGATTGTTAGAAATGATGAAAGGGAAGAGTTAGTGGATCAACTACTGGATTGGATTCATTGGCATTTTACCATTACCTAATTGAGAAGTAATTTCAGCAAGTTAGAATAGGATTGTATATAAATAAGCTTACTGGGTAAGCATATTTTCAGCAGGTCATATTTTCAGTGTGCAAATAAACTTGTTGGGAAAGAACCTTTTTCATTACATTTCAGTTTCACTTTCAGAGTTTTATTTTCAGATTGGAGCAATTACAGTTTTGATTTTTAGTTTGAAAGTAGGTTGAGTTTAGTTGAAGAAGGTCACAGTTTGAAGTTCACGGGTCAAAGCAGGTTACAGGTTTTGGAAACAACCCAATGGATAAGGCATGAGTACACGAAGTCTGAGGTCTATGATTCTTGACACCTCCTCAGGAGCTTCCATCCCCAAGTGTAGCCTATGTTAGGTTCCTATAAATTTATAGGATAATCATCATGCTGATTGATATCCATTTTTTCATTTATTTTGATTTCAAGAAAAAATTGAAAGGGCATTGTTAAAACACCCCTTGTTTAAATAAATTTGGATATTTTTAGCCATAGGAAATAAAACTATGGTGTAAAATGGAAAAAAAAATGAGCTTAGTGCTACCCGGCGCATGTTTTTATCCTAAGTTGGCTAGCGGAAAAGAACTTTTTGCATGTAGCGCTTAATCCTCATGCTAATATCATCGGTGACATTCCCATCACCCAAATCAACGGTCCTAAGACTATTTCAGACCCCTTCAACATGTTTTCCTTTAACGGTGGGGGGGGTGTCTGAAAATATGTTTTCCCTCACCTTGGGACCACCTAACGTGGCACTTCCTCATTATTTCATACCCCCCTCTCCTAATACTACTTACCACCTACCCCCCCCTTTGGAATCCTTCAAAACCGCCACCCAATACCACTTACACAACCACTTAAACCTGTCCTCCACTCACCCTCTCGCCTCTTTATACCCCTTTTCTCCCGCCTATCACCTCATCCACCTCTCTGACCACTCTCCCTACACCTCACCTCCCATATCTACTTCCCCCTCTCACCACACGCCACTTGTCTCCTCATTCCTGATACCATCCACCTCTCCGCATATGCTTCCCTTCTTCTTACCACTTACACTCTCGCATCCACTCATCCCATATCCTATTTGACACTTATCGCCACGTCATCCTATATGTAACCACTTTCCTCCTCCCAAAACTGTTTTTGAATAGTGATCTTCCGAGGCGATTTCTAGGATAACCAGGGAAAATTTTGAGAAACTAAATGAAATGTTTCTCAACACGAACCAAGGAAAAATAACCTCTTTCAGTTTTTCTATAGGTGTCACAGATTGGGAGAATCGAGAGCATATTTGGGGCATATTTTCAGGATTTATTTGCTTCCTGTTTTGCACATCTTTTTCAAATCCATATCCCGGATAGATGGAGAGGAATTTCATAAAATGGAGAGAGTTTTTTACTCATAAGAATCTGATATACAAAAACCTCCCCCATATTTTAGACAACTATCTCATATTGTAAGATTTGAAGACCCCTTTGGACCCTATTTTTCAGAATTTTGGGGGTAAAAAGTCAAAAGGACGGATGGAAAAGAGAAGAAATTGAAGGCACCCATCAACAACAGATCCCACAAAATAGCCTCAACATCTTGAAATTTATTGTAACCTGTTCCTATTTTGTGACATAAATCTGTCTGATTTTCTATGATTACAATAGTTAGTTTAAATTTTCCTAAAATAAATCATGATTTGTTATGACATGATAGCTTGTAAATAAACTTATAAATACTTCCCACTTCAAAGTATGATGAGCTGGGACCTGCTCGTAGGATAGGATCAATATTGTAAGTCATCCCATAGAAAGACCAATGATCATATTTTAATTTATACAGTGCAGCATTACAAGATTCCCGTGTCAGAGTGTTGTTGATGTCTTTCTCTCTTTGTCAAATGTTTTCTTATGCTCTGTCATCATTTCCTGTATATCCAATTCCAAACATTAAAAGAAAGTCAAAAGAACAGAATTTATCTTATATACTATGTCTCTGGTTTTTTAATGATCTGTATGTTTTTATCTAAAACTAAGTGAAGGAATTCTTAATTGCTCCTATGCTTAGTGGACTTTCCTATCTTTTCCCTCTTATTCACTTCATTTAATCTGAATAGATCCAAAAATTTTACTACCCTGCCCTGTAATATTAGCCTGTTAACCTCATTTTGATCAATTATAAATTTTGACTCCATTTCCCAATGGCCCTCCTTTGTTGTTCCAACCAACAATATAAAAAACCAAACCCTGCACTATCATAACTAGCCTAAAATTCCCATGAAATAAAGCTAAATATTATAGAGAGATCCCTCTCTGAATCTAGGAGGGATATATTCTAGACTCTAAAATGGTTTTGTAGTTACCTCTGTCAACTTCTTCCTCAGCCTGAGAAATTATAGATTGCTAACAAAGGGAAGGGAGGGTAGAGAGATATAAAGAGAGAAATGGGGGAAGAGTAGAGGAGAGAGAGGGAGGAGGATATAGTGAGAGTGAGACTAACAACAATGAGAGAGAGAAATAGGTGGTAGATGTAGGACATACTGAGAGGAGAGATAGTGGGAGGGAGGGGAAGATACAGAGGAAGGATGGGCATAGAGAGAGAATGTGTGAGTGTGAGAGGGGGGGGAGAGAAATTCAAAGATGGGGGATGGACAAGGATGGGGTGGAGAGAGAGAGAGAGTCTGATTGTGAAAGGAAGGGGGGAGATAGAGGCAAGGGGGGGTAGACAGATATAAAGAGAGAAATGGGGGATATAAGGTGCGTCTGCGAGAGTGTGGGAGGAAGAGAGAGGTAGACAAAGAGGGGAGGTAGAGAGAGGTATACAAACAAGGGAGGTAGATAGTGAGTGTGTTAAAGTGTGGGAGGGAGAGAGAGGAAGACATATAAGGGGGATAAAATGTGTGTATGTGAGAGTGTGGGAGGAAGAGATATGAGGCAATAGAGGGGGGATAGAAAGTGTTTGTGCAAGAGTGTGGGAGGGAGAGAGAGGAAGACAAAGAGGGGAGGTAGAGAGTGAGTGTGTTAGAGTGTGGGAGGGAGAGAGAGGAAGAAATATAAGGGGGTCAAATGTATGTGTGGTAGGGAGAGAGAGCAAGGTATAGAAGGGAAGTAAAGAGACTATGTGAGAGTGTGAGAGGGAGAGAGAAGAAACTAGAGAGGGGGGTATAGATAGAGGTAAATGTAGGAAAGAGGGGTAGATGTTAGAGAAATAGAGGATATATAGTGAGATGGGGGGGGGAGAGAGGGATGAGAGAGAGAATGAGAGAGTGTGCATGAGAGTGAGAGGGAGGGGGTGGAGAGAGAGTGAGACTAATTGTACGGTGGAGAGAGATTAAGACTAATTATGAGAGGAAGGGAGGGTAGAGAGATATAAAGAGAGAAATGGGGGGAGAGTAGAGGAGAGAGAGAGGGAGGAGGATATAATGTGAGTGATACTAACAACAATGAGAGAGATAAATAGTTGTTCTATGTATGACAGAAAGATAGGAGATATAGTGGGAGAGAGGGGGAGAGATAGAGGGAGGAGGGACCTAGAGAGGGAATGTGTGAGTGTGAGAGGGGGGAGAGAAAGAAAGAGAGGGGGGTGTACAAGGATGGGGTGGAGAGAGAGTGTGACTGACTGTGAGAGGAAGGGGGGAGATATAGGTAAGGGGCGGTAGAGAGATATAAAGAGAGAAATGGGGGATAGAAAGTGTGTCTGCGAGAGTGTGGGAGGAAGAGAGAGGTAGAAAAAGGAGGGAGGTAGAGAGTGAGTGTGTTAAAGTGTGGGAGGGAGAGAGAGAGGAAGACATAGAGGGGGGATAGAAAGTGTGTGTGTGAGACTATGGGAGGGAGAGATAGGAAAACAAATATAGGGGTGGTAGAAAGTGTGTGTGCGAGTGTGTGGGAGGGAGAGAGAGGAAGACAAAGAGGGGAGGTAGAGATTGAGCGTGTTAGAGTGTGGGAGGGAGAGAGTGGAAGACAAATATAGGGGTGGTAGAAAGTGTGTGTGGTAGGGAGAGAGAGAAAGGCATAGAAGGTAAATAGAGAGAATGTGTGAGAGTATGAGAGGGAGAAAGAGGAAAATAGAGAGGGGGTAGAGAGAGAGGGGTATATGTAGGAGAGATAGAAAGGATATAGTGGGACATGGAGGAAGAGAGAGGGATGAGGGGGGTAGAGAGTGTGTGTGAGAGTGTGAGAGGAGGAGAGATAAATACAATGAGGAGGGTACAGACAAAGAAAGAGGAGGTAGGGGAGAGAGGAAGAGAAAGATGAGGGGTAGAGACAAAGAGGGAGAGGGAGAAAGAGATGGGGGGTAGAGAGAGGGATAGTGAGAGGAAGGGAAGCAGAGAGGGAGACATAGAAGGGGGTAGAGAGAGAAAGAGAGGAAGGTGGGGATACAGAGGGAGACATAGAGGGGGAATAGAGAGATAAAGAGGGTAAAATAGAGTGAGAGTGAGACTAACAATGAGGAGAGAGGGAAAGGGTGGAAGAGAGAGGGGAGTGAGGGAAAAAGGGAAATAGGGGGAGAGAGAGCGGGGGGATAGAGAGGGAGTGGGTGTGAGAGTCTGAGGCATGTCAAGGTAAGGTCTAGATCTATGTTTTTTCATGCCTTTTGATGTCTAAGTGTTACCATGTCTGGGTATTACCATGTATAGGAATGTGAGAGAGAGAGAGGGAGATAGACAGGAGGTAGAGAGGGAGAGTGAGAGTGATATAGTGAGGGGGTATAGATGTAGGAGAGGAAAGACAAAGATATAGAAATAAATTATTTCTGGGAGAATTTGCACGTTCCTAGAACGTGTGTGCATTTCTAGAGTGTGTGCGCATTCCTAGAGAGAATACACGATCTTAGAGCATGTGTGTGTTATTTCGAATTCAATTTTTTTGGGCAGGATTGATAAGCTGTATGTTGACTTGGTTGGCTTGGATTTAGGTTCTATATGACAAACATAGTGGTTGGTCTGCAAATTGATAAAAACCTCCATTTTTGTGAATACCCCTCTATATCTCTATCTTTGACGTTAATTTTCTATAGGCTAAACAATTCAGTTGTTGACAAAACTATAGACATAGATCAAGTCGGCTATGCATATTTCAAATATATAATTATTTTTAAAAATAAATATTGTTTATTATTTTTAATCTATTTTTGTCTTCACCTATATCAAAATCCTAGAATGCATACCTCTCTTATTTCTACTATAACTTTGATAATTTAAAAAATATATAAAATTAATATTAAAAATTTCCAAAGATACTCTGCACAAGAAAACTGGGTTATCTACAAGTATACAACACTTGCACGAACAAAAACATATACCTTATATTTTTTTGGAAAAATAAGATACCATTGTTAGAAAAAATCAAATTTGACCTAGTTATTCACAATGTCTATGAATAAAAGTTGTATATTCGGAAAGATAATTCAATTTCTTACGTTTCATCTTCTTACACCATATTCAAATTCATTGTAAAAGTACCTTGAACAATCCCTCCAAGTTAACAAATTGTTATTTTTCTAGGTTTGCATTGCCACTAATGCATCATGATAGACCATCATTAGCTTACACTCACCCATATCCATTGCAAACAGAAAGTCTCACCCTCTATATTTCCTTTTTCATATAGCACTGACATATTTACAAGATACTTGGAACTACCAATTTGCAATAGCTTCTATATTTCCTACAAGACCAGGTGTCATATATTCATGTAAGAAATGTTATGCATTATGGTCACCACTTTTGATCAGATTGCAAAAGGATTGCACAATGTAAGGCTAGTCTATCAGTCTTTAGTTAACCAACTGAAACATAGTGAAGTGAGGAGGAGATTAGGGAATCATGAGTAATGCGCTAGTCTGGTGATGATCCCAAGGACAATTTTCATTAGCTGGTGATTATCCCAATGCTACATGGTGATAATCCCAATGTATCATCTATATTCCACTCAACTGATCAAACTGAAGTGAAAATTGAAGAGAATATTCTCCCTAGAGGAATATTCTTCCTAAAATATAGGAGACAGAATAATGACTAATAAGCAAGGAAAAACCTTAGGAAAAATAAATCCTAGGTGTGTGTGAAGTAACTCCAAAAATTATGACTATAGGAATCCAGTTAATAATTGAAGCAAGCTCCCTAACATCATTTTTGGTTTCCAAGTACAAACTCCAAAAATTTTGCAGTCTCTTAAAAAGAAGTAAGTGAACTAAATATGGTCAGGAATGAAAAGTTGTATTTAAAGGAAAATTCTTAAGCTACTCATGAATGAATTATGATATGAATTGTGCAATGTAGAATTTGACCATTACTTGGATAGTAGGAGGGAAAAGTGTTCTAAGAAATCCTAGAATAATCATATCAATAGTTTCATCATAGTCATACCATAAAACTGAGCATATCATACATATAATTTCCTGTACTTTTGGGACAAATACATTGGTTTGGTAGGTCTCATGTTCATGGAAGATACCCATGTTATATTTCATCAAAGATTGGATAAAATAATGATGTTCATGTACACCTAATTGATTGAAATTGGTTTCTACGGTTTCTTCGTTAATAACTTGACCATCATTGAATTTAGAAGCCCTAAGCATATGAGAAATAGTTTCGGGCTTAATATCAAAAGATAATGTTCCATACTTAGTTTCAAAGCTTCTGGTAGAAGCATTGTGTCTCTGTGCACACCAATGCACAAATTCATGGAAATTATACACTTGCGAGACAAGAAATAGGACCAAGTTTGAACGCCAAGTATTGAAAAGATCATTCAACTTTGTATACCTAGTTTGGGCTAGTTTATGTAGTTCAAATAAATCAAATGAGACCTTAGGATCCAAGATCTAGGCATATCTATCATCTAAACAGACTTATGCATTCAATATGGTTTTGGGTTGATTTTATTTTGTAAGCTTTGACATTTTCCTAATCAAGTAATAACAAAGGTATATGTGATCTTACCCTAAATATTTGACTATCACGAATTTTAGGTTTACCGGTGAAATTAGCGATAATATTGTTCTCTGACAAAGATTCCACATTCTCGTAATAGTAATGGTCAAATATGGACAAGAAAACAAATGAAAAAGGGTTTTTCGGGATTTTTTTTATTAAACTATTTATAAACATGATTAATTAAGCTAAAATCAAGACTAATTACAAATATTTAAATGGAAACATGATTATTTACCTAAAAACTAGTGGTTTGTTTCAAAATGGAGACTGGTTTCACTAAATGCACTGCACGCAATGCTAAAATGGTATTGAGAGTAGTTTGTTAAGTCACGAGGTGGTTTATCATCCTAACACATTTCTCTGGTGGTATTTCTTGGTGATGTCACATCGCATAAGAGTAACTCTATTAAAGATCATTTAAGTTGAAACATGAATGCCATCGATCATCCGCTCCTTTCAGATCTATGATGTATGTCATATTTCTAGCAAGGAATTTGATTCTTTTTAAGTTTCTAAATAAATTGGAAGTGTATTGTACAAGAACGTTAGTCCTCAACCATCGGATCCAGAGCGAAGACAGTGAGATCATCAGATCATATTCGTCAAAGAGGAGAATGAGGTATCGATATCAACCGTCGATCGTTGATCATATTTAAATCAAATATCCTTAATTCTCATTGATCGAGTAGACTAATTGAAATCATCATCGTCGATCAAAGACAAGAAAATATCCAATGGTGCAGATCCATAGCACATATTGAAGTTGCTTGATCGTTAATTTTTTGGAGAGGTCGCGCTTTAGATCTGGACCGACGATTGATTTGGTGACATGTCATTCCAGGATTAATGCATGCAGTGGACAAGCTATTAACATGCCACCATGTTGGAGACGCACAGACCATTGATCACAACGGTTGATTAAAACACAACCATTAGATCATCCTTCCATTGGAATATTCAGTGGATAAAGATATACACCTAGGATTGAGGATCTATGGCCAAGATTTGGGTGTGATATTAGACCAGGGTCACAACCTTCAATTGTATATTTGAGGAAGTAAGCCTCTGGAAAAAAAAAATTGTGTTTTAGGCCATAGACCTACCCCTTGGTCCTATCATGTGAAAGGAGAAAAAGAGATTTTCCAAGGAACCTGTAGAAAAAGAGAATGATTAGAGGAAGCCATTGTAGCATTAGTACAACCAGGTTGTCAAGACGATGTCACGAAGTTCCTACAAACTTCATTTGAATGACATTGAATGATACCAAGGTGTTGTCTGACAACGTTTAAAGTTGCTACCATGGAAATTGTTGCAGTCCATTTTTTTGGCATTGGCCTTGGCACCTCAAGAAGACAAGTAAGCATTAAAACCAAATATGAATAGAATATGCTAGAGTGTGTCCAATCTTTCCTTCCATGTACAGTCCACCAATCAGTAGCAGGATAATCTCTCCCTCATTTCTCTATGGAAGTCTAGGTAATAAATCCAACCCTCGAACTTAACAGAAACCTCCACATTGGGTGATTGTTTCCAGAATTGAAGTGCACTGAGATAGGGTGAGATAGACTCACTGAAACCCAGCAGAAAAAGGGGTTAAACAACTCAATTATAGGACCGAGGTAGCGCCTCCCAGTTTCATATAAAATCACCAATCAAATTCAAGTTACCCCTTGTCAAATGAATCTTTCTCCTATTTATATCCTTTCCTTAGTGTGATTTCTCCTTGAAGGTTAAAGTCATCCCTCCTAGTTTTGAGGCTAGAATCAGGTTGGTTGTCTTGTTCATGGTGGATAAAGTCAACTCAAAAAAATTATTATTAAGTTGTATCATCATATTTTTATTTAGTTTGTACATGCGGCTCCCCCTTACCCTTGGGACTATGGCTTAGGGGGATCCGCCTAAGCCAGTGTGTCCCTCCCCTTTGGGGGTCATTTGGGAGGGGACATGACATCTATAGCCTAGCTAAGGGATTTTTTCATTTCTTCTTTGAAGAATAAAATCATTGTCATTAAGTGATATGCCATGGCCCTTGAATGTGCCAAAACACCTTAGTCATTTTTACTAAAAAACATGAATAATTTTCCACTGAAGAAGCCTACACATCGTATTAACTAGTCTAGGTGGAAGTCCAATGGATTCCTATACAATTACAATATGTTATTGAAATAAAACTCTTCCCTAATTGGCAAGGCCATATGCCATGAGATGCCTCATTTCCACTCTAAATGGATGAATAAAAATCAAATGAATTTCATGATGCCCTATGTTAGTGGATACTAATTTTCTTCTTAAGCTTGTTGTTTTTCTAAAAGACTGTTTTTTTCAGCATTTGACACTCACTAATTGTTTGTGTCATTTGATGGAGTTTTATAGGATGTACAACCAAACAAGTATTTTTCAGATCTTCCTTCATCAAGTGAGGGAAGTTAAGGAAGAATAGAGGTTGAAAGAGAGACATCTAGTAGGTCTAATAGGCCGAGATCAATTAAAGGTGAGAAGATCAGAAGAAAATTCGATAGACGCATGGAATTGTTTCTTGCTAAAGGGGAGTCATGTTCTTATGATGATGAGAGCATAGACAACATTGAGGTTCCCTTGAGGTACAAACATCTAGTGAAACTATGGGTACCCAAGGATCTTCCTCAAATAAACATTGATTTTTGCGTCAACGAAAGGATATACCGCATTGCTCCATCGTCATTACATGGTTTGGGGATATTTTCAATGGATGGAATAAAGGTTTGTTACGAAAGAATAACTTAATTGATGGAGTATGTTGGACCCTATTACATATACAAATATTGGATACGACTATTCCAATATACAAAATGTATGTGGAGATATGGCGTGGATGCAAATTATATATAGCTAAAAGACAATGATCAACATAAAGTATCATCTATGCATATTTATGGAAGGCCAAAAACAATGGGGAATATTACATGGTTTATAAACAATACATGACCCGAGACCACAAATAAGCAACCCAATTGTGTATTTGAGGGGCGTGATGAAAATCGTGTATTTGTATGTGCAATAAAATCAATAGCTCCAAGGGAGGAGTTGTTGATTGATTACAATTTGAATAGAATAGATACACACATTGTTATTATGAGGGCGATACATATACTATTTTACCCAACCTATAATCAATGACTTATATTTTATGATTATCATTTACTGTAATATATTGTCACGCATGTTCTAAGTCACTGCAATGTCCACACAAATCACTCCTTATGTTCTTTAGTCACTCTTTACTTTGATGTTTTTAGCATGCCATGTTTTTGTCCCATGCCTAATATTCATGAACTAACTTTATTTTGCATACATTTTCCCAGGGTGACAAGGGGAAGGAACTATCCTTAACAAGGTCCACACCTCCTTCGGAGGAAGACCTTACCGAAGAAGCAATTTATGCATCTACCACCCCTATGGAAACAACAAAGAAGCTTGTTAAAAAATTAAACATGGAACTCACTTATTTGATTATGACTGAATCACGGAAACAAGAGAAATATGAAATAATTAAATTCCCAATGCATCATATTCACCAATATGGGGTAAGCAACATATTAAATTATCCTATTTATTTATTTAGTATTTTAATTTTTATACTCATACAAGTCCTTTATAAAAAACTCATTATTTTTACAGGTGTTTTTGCAGGTAATAGATCATGAGTATGTGCATGTAGAGCCTGGTGTTGGTACCAGCATCATTAGTAAACTGAAACCACATCATACTAGTAGCCATATTGATAAACCCACCAATTTCGATGTCGTTAATGCACCCCCTCACACGCCAGAATGTGAAGGGGATCTTGTGGATGCAGAAGGTGACATTGGAAATATTGAAGCATGCTTTCCTAGATCTTCCTATGTCACTAGAACGATAACACTATTGATTACCTTTTTGGTAGACGATGACATGGTCCCCATGAAAATACAAAGGCTTCCAGTTATTTAAGAATTAAGTGTTTTAATTACTATGTACAATCTAATTGAAATTTATGTATAATGTGTGATTATTTTAAACTGACGATAATATCATTTTCCAGGAAACGATATTATTTATAAAGGCATGAATGAGTTGACTTTGGATATGTTTGGGTTGACCATACACACAAGTTGGAATCTCCAAAGTTCCATTTTAAAATATCAACTCATTAACAATTTGGTTGGCACATTCAGTGAGGGAACCTTCAACAAATCCTGAGTCACCTCAAAAGAAGGTGAACATTTAAAACATCCACGAGACCAATATAGGGTTCATCTAAAAAATAAACCTAAGTATGAGTTTCCTCCAACTATTCTAGAGAGGGAGTGGAAGGCCCTAATTGATTATGCAAAGGAGAAGACGCTCTAAAAACAAAGGAAAGACACCACCCTGCTCAAGAAGGTATGCGAAACTTCTAATAATGTAATTATGATGCTTTATTTTCATTGTGACATCTAATTACGGTTTTGAAAATTTTCAATACAGGGTCCCAAACACATCCAAAGCCACCATGACCAAGAGAGAAAAACATTGGAAGCACAAACTTGGCCTGGGTGGTTACTCGAAACTATGCAAAAGAATTGTAAGTACAAAAAAATCAATCGCATCCAAATAATATATTGTTAAAAATTTTAAATTAGTTGCACAGAAGAAGAAAAAATCATGTTGCTATGCAAAATTGCATGGATTGGAGTTCAAAGAAGATCCAACACTGGAAGACCTCAAGATTGCTTTAAAAAAAGGCTATGATGTCGTGGTTGAACGCAAAAAATGATTGCGGCAAACACAACCTTCCATCATTGAAATAGATACACAGGTACATAAAATCAACCAAGATTATTTAAATTTTTTTACTTGTACAATCTATTGATTATTGTCAATTGGGTTTAGCCTAAGTGGTTTATGCGGAGGAGTGTTTCCCTCTTATTCCTTGAAGTGACATGTTGTTCCCTTAATGGGTCTATTAGATTCTCTTGTTGTTGAGCTCCAATATTTTGAAAATGCTCAACCCTCCCATGTTCTCTCACAGATTTGGGGGAGGTATTACATGGATGTAGTGAGTACCAATGGTGTCATGAACCACATGGTATAAAAAAAATAAAAAATAAAATTTATTGATTATTATTCTAGGCCATAAAGTAATGTGTTTGTTTTTTTAAAGCGGGTTGCAACCAATGAAGAAACAAATGTCCCCACTAGTGGGACAGAGCCAAGTGACAATGGAGTGCCACACAATGAAGGTGGTGTGCAACTCGATATTGGAAGTATTTCATGTTGTATGTATTATAATTAACAACATTTATTTGAAAACATTGTATTAATTATAAACTTTCATTTTTCAACTCCAGAGCATGTAGAGGATGAGGGCAGACAAGAAGAGGAACATATGTCCACATCCCAAACTACTCTACTTTCCTCCTCTATTGAAGAAGGTAAAGAACACTCTAATTCTATTTTTATAAATGAAATACTTGTAATAATAATAATAAACAATACTAATTTAACAATTCTTTCTTATTGCAGTAGATGATCTATGCCCCCCATTGCAGCAACTTGGACGTCGTGAGTACATGATGAGGTCGTCAGTAAGACATGGAGGGGCCAAACAAACTGGAGGGGAAAAAGGAATTGAATACGTCCTTGCTAAATACATTTTAAAAATGAAGAAACAAAAAAATAAATGATTGTAATATAGTTATATAATTAGAAACATACTGAACCATATTTTTGATGATAAATGTTTTTGAGATGAAGAATATTACATCTATGTTAATGAATTAATGTTATATGTTAATGGATGTTATATGTTATATGTTATATTTTATTCATAACCACATATGTTTCTTCATGAATTTGATGTTTTGTTGGTGTCTATGGATGAATCTGAATGTGTTGTTTTCAATTGTTTTGTGTATTTGATTAATGAATGAATGTTATATGTTAATGAATGAATGTTATATTTTAATGAATGAATGTTATATGTTAATGCATGAATGGATTAATTTTATATTTTAATGAATGAATGTTATATGTTATATGTTATTTAGAACCACATATGTTTCTTCATGAATTTGTTGTTTTGTTGGTGTCTATGCATGAATCTTAATGTGTTTCTTTAAACTATCTTCTAGTAGATAGATTGGGAACTGGGGAATTGAACATGACTTGGTGGGNTGATTCAAAGGTCCTTGCTTTCAGTCGTGTTTATACCCCATGAAGTATTTACACCCTAGAAGTATGTACACTCTTCCACACGGGGGAGTGCAAAGGGGGGGTACCCTCTCTGCGGGGTCCGAGGGGGCTATCCCCCTCGCTGGGGGGTGTAGGGGCCAACGGGCACCCAGTGGAGATTCGGGGGCGAAGCCCCTGAAGGAAAAATTGCCTTGTAAATGTGTATTGTAATTTCATTGTAAATATGGATCGTTCATTATAAGGTCACAGATCTAACAGTAGATATTATGTTAGGGTTTTTTTCCCTAGAAGGCAACCCTCTTTTATGAGGGAAATGTATTGCGGCTATGGTTGATGGTGAATATTGTATTCTGAGATAGGAGACTATGAGAGAAAGAAGAGGATGTTACAGTGGGTTTGTTGTAGGTTGTATCCCTTCATATGTTGGATAATAATAAAGCAAAGGCCTGGAAATTTCTCTAGTGGACGTAGCCCACACTGGGTGAACCACGTAAATCTGTGTCTTTATTGTATTGTGTATCTTCTGTGTTTTTTTTCCGCATTTGTTTTATTTTATTTCTCCACGGTCTTGTTTTTTCTAACAACTAGTATCAGAGCGAAAGGTAACTCGCATGAAAAGAGGGTTCCTGGTTCTAGTGGGAGCAATGTCAGAAGATGGAAAGTTTAGGGTCGAGAAATTTAACGGCCAAAACTACCAGTTATGGAATATGCATATGGAAGATTATTTATATCAGAAAGATCTATTCCTACCATTGTGCGGAGTAGCAAAGAAGCCGATGGCCATGAAGGATGAAGAATGGGAGATTCTTGATAGAAAGGCTCTAGGAACAATATGGTTGAGCCTGGAAGCGTTGGTGGATTTCAATATTTCCAAAGAAAAGACAATGAAGGGTTTGATGGATGCATTGGCCAAATTGTATGAAAAACCCTTGGCATCCAATAAGGTATTTCTAATGAAGAGATTATTTAATATGAATATGTCAGAAGGTGGGTCTGTTGCAGATCATTTAAATGAATTTAATATGGTTACTAATAAACTAAGTTCTATAAAAGTGGATTTTGATAATGAGGTCAGGGCTCTTCTAATCTTGTGCTCATTGCCAGAAAGATGGAACAGCTTGGTCATGGTTGTAAGTAACTTTGTCTCTGGTTCAAATACTTTAAAATTTGATGATGTTGTTGATGTTATCCTTAGTGAGGAAATGCGATAGAAAAGCACAGGTGAGACATCAGGTAATGCATTGAACATGGAGAACAGGGGAAGACAAGAGGATAGAGGAAAGGTATCAGGGAACTGCGGAAATTCTAGGAAGGGCAGATCCAAATCTAGACTTGGAAAGATAGAGTGTTGGAATTGTGGGAAGAAAGGACATCTGAAGAAAGACTGCAGAGCTCCAAAGAAACAAAGAGATGGACAGTAGGAGAGAAATCAAGAAGCAAATGTAACAGGTGATGTGTTACAAGATGTTGTGATTCCTTCTGTAGATAATATTTTTGAGTCTTGGGTAGTAGATTCAGGAGCTTCATTTCATGCCACACCCCATAGGAAACATGTTCAAGGTGATTTTGGACAGGTTCATTTGGGTGATGATGCACCATGCAAAATTGTTGGAATGGAAAAGGTAAAAATAAAGCAACGAAATGGAAACCAATGGTTGTTGAAAGAGGTAAGACATGTTCCATATTTAAGGAAAATTTTGATTTCAACAGGGCAGCTGGAAAGTGAAGGTTGTATATCCATATTTACAGATAAGACATGGAAGGTCATCAAAGGATCATTGGTGATAGCAAAAGGAGAGAAGGTAGGTACACTGTGTTTATGTACTAGTAATATTGACTCTTTTATCTCTTTAGTTTCTACAGGAGTGGATACAACATTATGGCATCATAGGCTTGGACACATGAGTGAGAAGGGTATGCAGATACTTCACAAAATAAATTTGTTTCTAGATCTTAAACAAATTGATTTGGACTTCTGTGAGCATTGTGTTTATGGAAAATAAAAGAGAGTCAGATTTCTCAGAGTCGAAAAAGAAAAGAAGAATGAAAGGTTAGAGCTTGTGCATACAGATGTATGGGGACCAGCTTAGGTATCATCTCTTGGTGGCTCTAATTATTATGTTACTTTTATTGATGATGCAACTATAAAAACTTGGGTTTATTGCATTCGACAAAAATATGATGTTTTTGATAATTTTAAGAAACGGAAAGCTTTGGTTGAGAATGAGACAGGAAAAAAGTTGAAGTGTCTCAGATCAGATAATGGAGGTGAATATTGCAGCAAGGAGTTTGATGATTACTATTCATACCATGGGATTCGTAGAGAGAAGACAGTTCCAGGAACACCATAAGAAAATGGTGTGTCAGAAAGGATGAGCAGGACAATCATGGAGCGTGCAAGGAGTATGAGATTGCATGCCGGTTTGCCCTTACAATTCTGGGCAGATGCTATAGATACTATTGTTTACTTAATAAACAAAGGACCTTCAATCTCTTTGGATGGTAGAATTCCAGAGGAGGAATGGACAAGAAAAAAGGTAAACTATTATTTTTTGAAAACTTTCAATTGTGAAGCATTTGTCCATATTGATAAATAAAATAGAACAAAGCTTGAGGCAAAATCCAAGAAGTGTACCTTTATTGGATATGGTGTTAATGATTTTGGTTATCTCTTATGGGATTATGAAAATAACAAAATCATTAGGATCAGAGATGTCATATTCAATGAGAAGGTCATGTACAAAGATCAGTTGCAGGGAAAGAAATAGGAAAAAGAAAAACAAGAATACACAGTTCTTGATGAGATCACTGAAAAAGAAATTCCAAAGGAACGAGAAAATCAAAATGTACAACAACAGGAGCAGCAGGTACCTCAAACACCTGCAAGTGTTGTTAAAAGATCTACCAGGTTAAGTATACCCCCTAAACGATACTCTCCTTCATTGTATTATTTATTGTTGACTGGTTCTGGTGAACCAGAATGTTATGAAGAGGCAATGCAAGTAGACACCAAAAAGAAGTGGGAGCAAGGCATGAAAGAGGAAATGGATTCCTTGGCAAATAATCAGACTTGGGACTTGGTTCAGTTGCCTGTGGGAAAAAGAGCATTGCAGAATAAATGGGTTTACAAGTTGAAGGAATAAGATGGAGGAGAAAAGCGGTACACGGCTAGACTTGTTGTAAAGGGGTTTTCACAAAAGAAAGGTATATATTTTGATGAAATATTTTCTCCTGTTGTTAAAATGACTTCAATTAGGACTATTTTAAGTCTTGTGGTAGTAGAAGATTTGCATATTGAACAGTTAGATGTAAAAACAATTTTTCTCCATGGGGATTTGGAGGAAGAGATTTATATGCAGTAGCCACAGGGGTATGAGGTCAAAGGGAAGGAGAATTTGGTATGCAGGTTGGAGAAGAGCTTGTATGGCCTAAAGCAAGCTCCAAGGTAGTGGTATTGGAAGTTTGACAGGTTTATGACAGAACAGGGTTATAGTAGATGTCATTCTTATCACTATGTTTATTTTAAAAAGCTAGAAAATGGAAGCTTTATTATCTTGCTATTGTATGTAGATGACATGCTTGTTGCAGGGTCTAATATGTAGGATATAAATGTGCTCAAGAATAAATTATCCATTTCATTTGCGATGAAGGATTTGGGTGCTGCAAAGAAAATCCTTGGCATGAGAATAACAAGAGACAGAAAAAATCACAAATTGACATTATCTCAGGGTGAGTACACAGAGAAGGTGTTGGAGAGGTTTAGAATGCAGAATGCAAAACCAGTCAGTACACCTTTGGCCAACCATTTCAAATTAACTAAGGAAATGTGTCCCAAGACACAGGAGGAGATAGAATACATGTCCAGGGTCCCTTATTCATCAGCAGTTGGCAGCTTAATGTATGCAATGGTTTGCACAAGACCATATATTGCACATGCAGTGGGAGTTGTGAGCAGGTATATGAACAATCCAGGTAAAGAACATTGGGAGGAAGTAAAGTCGATTCTTAGGTATTTGAGAGGTACTACTACTCATGCATTATGTTTTGGAGGTTCAGACACTTTTCTACAGGGATATGTTGATTCAGATATGGCAGGTGATAAAGGCAGCAGGAGGAGAACCATAGGGTATGTTTTTACTATAGGTGGAACAACAGTAAGTTGGATTTTGAAACTACAAAAGGTTGTTTCACTTTCAACAACAGAGGCAGAGTATGTTGCTGCTACAGAGGCTAGTAAAGAGATGATTTGGTTACAGAGGTTTATGGAGGAATTGGGAAAGAAGCAGGAGAACAACAGGTTGTACTGTGAAAGTCAGAGTGCCATTCACCTTGCAAAGAACTCAACCTTCCATTCAAAGACTAAGCATATACAGTTGAGGTACCACTTCATACAATCTACCTTGGAAGATGGACATTTGAAGTTGGAAAAGATACACACTAGCCAGAATCTTGCAGACATGTTAACAAAGGGAGTAACCAGGGAGAAACTGAGTTCCTGCTCAGTTTGAGTTGGTCTTCAAGAATGAAGATGAAGATGAGAAATTTTCCAGGTCCAAGAAGGTTCAGAGTCCAGCATATACAACAATGGTAGAGTTGTTGCGATCAGTCTCTAAGTGGGAGATTGTTGGTTGTGGAGCCTGATTATCTTCCTAATTCAGAGGTCCTTGCTTTCAGTCATGTTTATACCCCATGAAGTATTTACACCCCAGAAGTATGTACACTCTTCCACGTGGGGGAGTGCAGAGAGGGTTTACCCCCTCTGTGGGGTTCCGGGGGGCTATCCCCCCGGCTAGGGGGTCTAGGGGCAAGTGGGCCCCTAGCGGGGGTTCAGGGGCAAAGCCCCCGAAGGAAAAATTGCCTTGTAAATGTATATTGCAATTTCATTGTAAATATGGACCGTTCATTATAAGGTCGTAGATCTAACGGTAGAGATTATGTTAGGGTTTTCTTCCCTAGAAGGAAACCCTCTTTTATGAGGGAAATGTATTGCGGCTATGGTTGATGGTGAATATTGTATTTTGAGATAGGAGACTGTGAGAGAAAGAAGAGGAAGTTACAACGGGTTTGTTGTAGGTTGTATCCCTTCATATGTTGGATAATAATAAAGTAAGGACCTGGCAATTTCTCTAGTGGATGTAGCCCACACTAGGTGAACCACGTAAATCTGTGTCTCTATTGTATTGTGTATCTTCTGTGTTTTGTTTCCACATTTGTTTTATTTTATTGCTCCATGATCCTATTTTTTCTAACACATAAGAGATTCCACCTTCATGTGGTTGGATATGTTCAATAGAGAATAAATTAGGATTTGGATAATCTTGGAGCAAACCTCCCTCGATCCAACAAAGAAACAACAAAGTCAATGTTGAATTTGTTGTTGCTCCGTCAAATCAAGGGAGGTTTCCTCCAAGATTAGAATAATCCAATAAGTTATTCTCGAAACCAAGAGGAGCTCATTCAGTTATTCATGCACTCAAGTCTATTTAATTATTATTTAGTCATAAAAATGTTTGTTAATTTATTATATTATTTTTTTGATTCTTTAAGTGTTGATGTATTATGATGATGTATTCTTCATTGTGATCAATCAGGACCACCTCATTTTCAATAAAAGGTATATCTACTCCTGCAATGCTTAACAGGAACTATATTGGTAACTATCAAGCGAGGCATCAAACCTGAATCAATCAACCAAGGAAAACTAAGGTGATCCCCTGCCAGTCAACTTTAAGTTTATTTTTGTTGTTTTTTTTTAAGTAATATTATGTGGAGATTTTATTAATTTTTTGTTGTTCATGTTTCATATTATTACATCCTTAGAAGGGGTACACCTTCATTAGCTTGTTCTTTTCATTCATAAAGAATTCATTTTGTGTTAAATATCATGTGACAAATATGTTTTCAATTATTGGTACTCAAAGACATTGTTTTTAGACAACTAGGTATATAGGCCCACTCATATTTCATTAATGAAAAACCTAGATTAAATGAAGAATTTTGTGGTACACTAAGCTCATCCAACTCACACATGGTATTTTTAGGATATTGAAATGTATGCTATTTTTCCTTTTATAAGTTAAAGAATAAGAGTAAAATAAAATATGAGTGTATGAAGGTTAGGCATGATTGTCCAACCTTGTAACCTGATGTCACAACAAACCTAATCTTACCAAATGTTTTTGGCATGCCTTACCATGTGTAAAGGCACCCAAACTAGCTCATCCACGAACCAACCTACTACTACGTCCATCTGTGTCAACTAATAAGCACCAAGGTTTGACATTCTTCTGGATAGCAATTAATCACATGTTTTCCAAACCAAACCATGTGGATAAGATTTGTATGCACCCATGTGATTAAAAGAAATAAGTGTTGAAAAACAAGAGCTAAAGAAAGCATTGCAAAATAGGAGCTAAAGATACATAGATGCCTAACCTTCTCACTTCTGGTAGCAAACCCTCCATGCAGTGAATAAAAACATGCAAAAGAATGAAGAATGGGTTCCTTTGGAAAAACTTGGTAGTGAGATTTTTAAATTTTCTGTAGAGTAGACTACTAATGGCCTAGAAAGTCATGATACTCTATAGTTCTCTATATAGCCAATAATAATAGACTGAGGATTGTCATTCAACGCCGACTTTCCCAAATTGGGTTTCTAGGGGAAAATCGTTGTATTTCATGTTAATTTATATGTGTATTTTATAATGTGGGTTTCTCTCTAAATGATTAGCATAGTGACATTATACATTATCTCCATTGAATGAATGATATACACACAACTCATAAACTCACTGCTCTATAATTATCAACAATACCATTTTTTATTTGATACTCTACAATAGGTACATTGCCCCTATATCATAGTAACATTGCTTTGTTGGATTAATTACAATGCCCCTATATTATTCATTGCACAAATCCCCACACATAACAATCATTGTTTTCTTACACACAGCATTCAATTGATTAATTGCTTTGGTTGGGAGAATATAAACAATAATCCTTTCTTATGACACTTGTTCCTTATGCTTCATTTGGAAACCCATTTACAAGTAATGTGTACATGCTAACCCAAGTTCAAGTTCCATTGTATAATTTGCAGATGGATATAATGAATTGGTATATTTATATATGGTCTGAGCAATCGAGTTCTAATTTTTTTTATTCTTATTTTGGGGCAAGGATTCTCTTTTTTTTTGGAAGATGGTGTTTTCTATTTTAGATTGTGTTTTTGGAGCTTTTTTATCATTGTGCAGATTTAGATCAGTTGGGTTTTTACATGCACATGTAAAAGTGCTTGATTATAGTTTTGGCTTTGGGAGATTTATTTGATATGGTGATAGCCCCACCAGGGCCTATATCCTATAAAATCAGAGTTTTTTTTTTCCATGGGAGTCTTCAAAGGGATTTTTTATGTCCTCTATCTTTCTCTAGCTAATAAACAAGTTTCCACATGTTGTTTGTGTCTTTGTACCCATGCACTCCCATTCTCATATGATTAAGAGCTCAAAACCATAGCAGAATAAAAGGTGCTTACCTTGCAACCGATATGACTGAGCGCTTACTCTTAAGATCTATCCTCCATATGAACGAAGGTTGTGACCAAGTGCTACACAAATGGGCACATACTATAACTTCAACACTATCCCGGATCAACGATCACAATTTAATCTCATCCTGAGATATATGCCTTGCGCATTTCAACATGATAGTTCGTTAACTTTGTTTCCATTGTGCACATAGATCCTATGCCAACACATAGTTGAGTTATCCGACGATCCTGATCAAAGCACACTACCTCCTAATAAATAATTCCCTTTCAACTTCAATGTGTGCTTTCACTCTCCTCAGTTGATCTATGTCCTTGATGGACAATTTGATCTCCAATTCCCACAACACTGGTGAATATTGATCCCCTCCAAGACTTTATGATCATCAGAAATGAATTAATCACTAGTTGATATGGACGATTGAGGTTTTTATTTACTTCACAAACATGACCCAATGGTCTTCCCATGATATAATGGCCTAGAAGTTAACCCTACATAGATTGACAACAACTATGTATTCACTCCACGAATCAATATTGGATTATATGTATATATAATATAATATATATCGTGAGACTGGGTGTGATTGAGTGTGAGGGGAAGGGGGGGTAGAGAGATATAAAGAGATAAATGGGGGGAGAGTAGAGGAGAGGGGATGTAGTGAGACTGAGACTAACAACAATGAGAGAGAGAAGGAGGCGGTAGATGTAGGAGAGAAAGAGAGGAGATATAGTGGGAGGGAGGGGAAGAGATAAATGGAGGAGGAGGTTAGAGAGATAAATTGATCTAGGTGGATATTGTTGGCCACCCACCATTTCCAACTGGATCAAAATAGTTTTCTAGCAATTTTAGCAATTTACTATTTTTAGTAGTTTTAACTTCCAGGGCCATTTTGAGGGACTAAATGAAGGTTTTTCGGGATAGAGATTATAAATGATAGTTTTAGGAATGATTGAGCCCCAAAAATGAATCTCCTTAACGATACATTTCCAGCAGGCTATCATACACCTAAAATAGAGATCGTATGCAAAAGTTAGGACCCTAGGAAGTTGATGTACTAACTTACCCAAACGGGGCCCACATGACTTTTAGCATTTCATCTCCTAGGGTTAGGTTTTTGGATGTCTAGGGTTTTTGGCATTCCTGTTTATTGTAAAAATTACTTCAGAGCCTCTTTATAATCATCTTCTTGTGAATGGGTGTAGCCGTCACATCTCTTCTCAGAGATAAGTCGCCACCATTCCGACAAGCTTGTTTCTGCTGCATTTTATAGTCTCAACTTATTTCCTTATTGAATAGAAAACTAGTTTTATTGTATCTCTATTATTTTGTGTTAATCACCTATTAATAATTTGTATTCATTTCATTCTTCTCATAAAATCCGGATCAGAATGTGTGAGTGTGAGAGGGGGGGAAGAGCAAGAAAGAGAGGGGGGTTGGACAAGGAGTGTTTGAGTGTATGAGAGGGAGGCAAAGGGATACAAAGAGAGTGGGTAGAGAAAGAGTGAAAGGAAGGGGGGGGGGAGATAGTGGGGAGGGGTAGATGTATGAGAGAGAGAGAGAGAGAGTGAAGAGATAGTGGGAGGGAGAGAGAGGGAAGGAGGGAGGGAGGAAGGAGTGGAGAGAGAAAAATTGTTGGCATAGGGGCAGACCCAAGGTTCAATGCTACAACAACGCACCAACAAAACCCTAAATACCGACCCTTTTGGAAACACCTACGAAGAATATGAAGTCTCACCCAAGGTAGAGGCATGGGTGGTTGTAGGACTCAAGTCTCTACAACCTTAGCTAGGACACAAATCTGTGATTATACAACTTAATAGAGAAATTAGCACCGTTAGTTCCACAATATATAATCAATAACCACTTCGTTGGTAAGACAGGGCTTCGCAGTATCCACACTAATCTACTGTATTAAGCACTTAGCATCAATAAATAGGTCATATCTAACTGATAAAGCACTGAGCATATTCATGTATATCGGATCTAACATTCTACACATCATTAGCAGTAAGCATAAACATATCTATCTAATCATCTCAAAAAACTTAGCAAAAGGAGACATAAACACGTAAAGACAGGCACAAAGAAAGCTAACACAGTGTTTACATGGTTCACCCCCACCCTGGGGCTATGTCCACCAACTCTTCTTCTTTATTGTCTTCGATCAATTGGTTACAAGCACAGAGCCTCAAGAACCCTTACTCTGCACAGGACAAAATATCTGCGTAGCTCACTAGATCCTACTTTCTTGTGTTCTAGCACAAAGCCTTCTATAGTCTCACACAAGGACTTACACTGAGGCATCCTTTACTAGTCCTTCTAGGCGTTGTTCTGCTATGAGGACGACCTAGTCTAGCTCTTCTCCTTGTCTCTCGATCTCAAAAAAAAATAGGCATGCCTTATCTTGCACAGGTTGGATTCGTTGAGTGACTTACATCACTTTTATTTGAATCATATGAATCTGCTACTGAGCTGTGCATTGTTTGTGAGATTTCTTCATTCTATCTACTGCTGACAGGGTGTTCAACTGCGCCTGTAGTATATCTGCATGTTGTTTTGCTTCCTAGAGCTGTGACTCCAGCACCTATAGTTATGGATTCTCTGTAAGGTTTTCATATGTTTGGGTGCTCTGGTTACTTAGTTTCTTGCACTCCAAGGCAAGAGATTTTAATATGTCCACTATGATGCGGGAAGTTGCTTCCCTTTGGTCTCGTACATCTTGAGGGGTCTCGGGCACAGTGCGGATCTCCAAGTATGCTATATGTTGTTGGAGCTGCTGGATTACTTCTTCGAGTTGTGCCACCTACAGTGGAACTCATTATTCAGCATTTACTTTGATGGATTTCATAGAGAGAAGTGCTCTGTGAACCCTTTCCTGTACTTCAAGTTGCTCTGCAAGAAACTATTCCCTTTCTTTATGAATCTGGGCTTTTTCGTCATCAAACTTCACTTCCATGGCAAGCTTCTCTTGTTCTACATTACTGCGTTGTTCTAGTAGGTATCCATGTGCTTGTTTCAAAGCTTGGGTGGCTTGCATTGTCTCCTCCTATTCTCATTGAAGGTGAGCTTCGACTGTATCAGCAATCTAGTGTAGTTAAGCTGGCTCATCACCTAGTTCTATTTTTCTTCCTGTTAGAGGCATGGTAGAAACTGTGTGGCTGGAATATAGTGCCTCCTGCACTACTTGAAGTTCAACCTTGATCCGACTGAACACCTCCTCTTTCTTATCTTCCTGCTTCTCTGCTATCTCCAATGAAGCATCGTTTAGTGTAGATATGATGAAGTCGAAGTCATCTGAGGTTAGGGTGGTCTCAAATTTAGTCCTAGTTTTCTTCACTTTCTTCCGGGATGTAGATTTCGGGGGGGAAACCTTCCTTTTCTTGGAGGGGTCCTCTTTGTTTCTAGGCAGTGTGACCTTGCCTTTATTCTGTTTGACTTCGATTCCATCTATCTCTCTGCCATCACCTCCTTTCTCATGTGATACAGAAGAAGTCTTCGTCGAGGTATTGTTGATATCTTGAGCTTCTTTGACGCAGACCCCCAACCCTCGGGTTGTGATCTGCACAGGATCGTTCTAAATTCTCCTTGAGCTGAAGCGACTCCATTGGATCCCTATTGGAACCTCATGAATTTGATCCACAAGTCCTTCATGAAAACATGCCCTGCACAACTTAACACCAAGCATGATCCTTACATGTCCATGCGACCACAACCGGGCCTTAGCGCAAGCGCCTTTCGCAACTCGCGAGTTCGTGAGTCAAAGACCCTCAACTCCTCTTCCTCCAAATGTCGATACCTGAGATGCAATATGGGTATGGATCCTCCTTGTTAGTGCCTTCCACACATAACCACTAGCTAGGGCTAAGTGATAGCACTACTCGCAACTCGCGACTTCGCGAGTTGGAGTGTTGATCCCTCGTGCTCCTCCTTTGCGAAATCCCGAAGAACGATAAGTTAGCGATGGGTTGACCCCTTCCAAGGTGACGCATGTATGCCACCTATCGCCTACTTCCACCTTTTCTATGCGCTCTATGTTTATGCCACATGTCAACCACGCGGTCCCCACCTAATGGATGTGACACGTGTTCACACCAGCCCTCAGCACTCGGCACTTCGCGACTTCTGCAGTCGAAAAGAAATCCTTTCAACCCTGAACCCCCGATACGCGATACCACATGAAGGTTCTGATCCAATGGTTCTCCCATGGCTTGGATCTAATGGTATGGATCTCCTTCCCTGCTCCTCGCAACTCGGGACTTCGCGAAACCAAGAATTTGGTCTGCCCTCCAAACTCACAAACCCTGAGTTCGTGAAATGATCCAACGACACGGGTTGAAATGAGATCAATGGCTCATATTGAACTATGATCAATGGTTCACATTGATTACTGATATTAGGGTGGTGAGTTCATCCAAATCCTAACGCCTTACAGCTCCACTAGATCCTATGGTCCTCACGATTTCAGGAGCTCTCCATGGAGAATTCTGACTACCCGATTCACTCCTCAATGACTTCTGCCCAACGAATGAGTGTTCTCCCTCCTAAACTTAATTTATATGCGACAATTTCAATGTTCATATCCCTTTGAACACTTCAAAGGTGTTATCCCTCCTGAGCTTTCACTTGCAAACTCAAGCCTCCACAAAGAGCCTTGCTCTCACTCCCTGTGGAAAACTTTCAAATAACCTCTGATTATTTGAGTCTTCGACCCTGTGCACTTTTTGCAACAGTATTCCTTCAACTTTCCCCTTGGTTGATAAGTTCTAAGACTTCCACTAGTCTGCACACACCTTGCATGGCTCTGCGCTTCTCCTACACTTCTGCTGGTATGAGAACAACGATATCTCTCTTGAGCTTTCTGAGATAAAACTCAGACCCTCTTCAACGCACACCTTGCGGACGTTCATTGCACTCCTTGCAGGAATCCTCGGGGAGAGAAACAATTGAACCTCATTCTACTTCTCTTTATGACTTCATGCATTCAACATGAAATCATACATATGACATAGCATTGAGATAAATGCATAACAGAGAAACAAAACAACTATAAACATACCATTTAACAAATGTAAACAGTAAGCATCGTAACACCATGAAAATTGAGTCAAAGTTTCATATATTAACTCAAGTGCTCATGTACATGGGTTCTTCTCTATAGCTCTCTGCTACAGCTCTACAGCTTATGAATTCTGAATGATAATAATGTTCCCCCTTCAATGATACAAGGGTGAGGGTGTCTATATCTGTTTTCCCTATTACACTTCTAAACTGTCTAATCTATTAAATCAAATCTACCTACTTTCATTAAATAGAATTAAATGCCTATTACATCCAACAGATGAGAGTAATTTCTCCATATCTGTTCATATATCCAAGACATAAATGTAAGTATGCTTCTCCTATCTATTACATTAATGCTTCAGATTTCAAAATTCAAAACATTTTCATAAAAAGATGCCTTTTTTTTCATCTGCACGTCCAACTGTTCCTTTGGCTAGGTGCGTGCTTTGGCTTTGTATGATGCTCCTGCATCATACTCCCTCACTTGAAAATTTTCATGAACTCCTATTCATGATCTCTTGCACGGTGTGTCCATGCTTTTTAATTTATGCTTCATCCTCCCAACTGGATGTCCCTTCCACTTGACCAGGTATTCAAAATACTCCTTTCTCCTGGTCTTTCTGCTAATCCTCTTGTCAATTATACTTTCCATCTCTGGCTTGTCAGCTACAGACATTTGTTTTTTCCATTGAACCTCTTTATGTTCCTCCTCTGCTCCTGCTTCTTCTGCTCTGTAAGGGTACAAATCCGCAACATTGAATATCGGTGAGATTCCGACCCCATTGGGTAATTCAATATCATATGCGTTTGCCCCAAATTTCCTTATGACTTTTCATGGTCCAATCTTTTTCATCTTCAGTTTGTTATATGTTCCCCTTGGGAACCTCTCCTTACTCAGATGTGCAAGAATCAGATCACCAACTTCAAATTGAAGTTCTTGCCTGTGTTGATCTGATCTCTGCTTGTATTCTTGACTTGAACTCTGCAATCGCTCCTTAACTCGTCTATGAAGCTCCTTCATCCCTTCTGCAAAGTCCTCTGCACTAGCACTCCTAAATTCATTTTGTTCCAAATCTTTCAATTCAGAAACTCCCCTTGGCTGCATTCCATATACAATTTGGAATGGACTATGCCCTGTGCTTCTATTGAGTGAATCATTGTAAGTGAATTCCGCCTGTGGTAGAATGTGATCCCATTGACTGTGGTGTTCAGTCACTAAGCTCCTCAGCAAATCTCCCAAGATCCTATTTACGACCTTTGTCTGTCCATCCATCTGAGGATGATACGCTGAGATAAAAGACAAACTTGTCCCCAACTTCTTCCATAAGGTCCTCCAGAAATTTCCTATGAACTTGGTATCTCGATCAGACACGATACTCTTCAGAAAACCGTGAAGTCTGACGACTTCCTTGAAAAATAGGTTCGCAATATGGGTTGCGTCACTGGTTTTCTGGCATGGTATGAAATGTGTCATTTTTGAAAATCTGTCGACTACCACAAAGATTGAATCATATCCTCTATGTTTCCTTGACAATCCCAATACAAAATCCATGCTCACTATGTCCCACGGCATTTCAGGTATGGGTAATGCTTGGTATAACCGTGTGTTCTTCCTTTTCCCCTTCGTGTGCTAACAAATTCTGCACCTATCCACAACTTTCCTCTCATCCATTCTCATCCCTGGTCAATAATATGAGCTATTCAACTTTGAGAACATTTTATCATGACCAAAGTGTCCAGCCAATCCTCCACTGTATTTTTCCTTCAACAAATTCTCCCTCATTGATCACGGGATAAAATTTTGCTCAATTTTCAAAGTGCTCGGAATGCGACGAAAACAGTTCCATTGCGTCTGTCTCGTCTTCTTGATTCTGGCGGTATATTTACTTTGCCAAATGGACGCCGTATGGAGAAGATATCGCGATCTGTTCGCCAAGCCAAACAGGCAAAAAATTTGATGCTAACTGTACATGTCCGTATAGTCCGTACAATCCATATGACCGTACCAAGGTGACGTGGAAAGAAACGGTTGGTTGATGTCGATGAATCAGGATCTAACGCGTGTCTGTTTATGAGCGAATAGTATGAGGACACGTGGCCCAACCCAAGGGCGCCACGTGTCGCTCATTGTTTGGTTGATTGGTTTTGTGTAAAAACTATGGGAGTCCGCGGGGTTCGACCCCGGGACCTCCCCCCACTATGTAAACCTTTATATAACCGTCTGACCAATGCACCCATGACATGTGACTTAACATATAACCAAACGCATATTTTATAAAGTTGTATCAATGTATAAATGGGCGGGGGTCGGGCCGGGGCTTAGCCCCGGCCCATGGTCGTTTTGCAATTTAATATGACCATGTTCTATGTAATGTGGCCGACCGTTTGGTATGTGCACGTGATTTGAAACTTAACCCTTGGTCATATAACGTGTGCCATATGACTTGGAGCGCGGGGGTTAGTTGCACGATTTGGTAACGACTTAACCACCATTGCCTAGCGCGCGGTCATATGCTCTCATACGCCAAGGTGCCGAGGAAGTTAGGGGCTGGTGCACCCTTAACCGTCCTACGGTTTGCACTGTTGGTGCGGTTGCGCCCGGTGCTGGGTTTATACACTTTAAATTGCGTGTGAGCCAGGTTCATTCAAGGAGGGTGCGAATTGTAGAACCAGAGACAGCAAGCTTGAAGAGGGAGACTTTCGGGAGGCCTAACTTCTTCATTTTTCGACTGATTGAGGTGCCAAAAGAGCCCAGACAGGGGTTTTGGGACGTTGGGAAGCCATTGGAGCAGTCGGTTTGTCAGTTTGAGCATTGTAAGACATGTTTTTGAGAACTTTTTTAGAAATTAATAATAATGATCCATTGGAAGTTGGACCAGGAGATGTAGCCCATAAGAGGGGTGAACTCCTTTATCAATTGTTGTGCTTATGTGTTTATGTTCAGTGTTTATGTTGTTGTCTATGTATAATTTGCATAAGTAATCCTTTAATTTATGTGTTGCAAACTGATCCTTTTGCTTTAAACACATAACATTCACTTGCAATAAGTTTTCAAGTTTTTCAAGTCTTCTTCATTTTTAGATCAAGTTGGTATCAGAGCACTGGTTTTGAAGACTTGATTGTTTGCAAGTTTTGTTTCTGATACTCACAAGGTTGAAAATCACAAGAGGAGAAGGTCAACTTGTGGAGCCAAGTTCTTATCCGACAAGGAGGAAGCAGATTCATTCACCGCAAGTGGCAGAGAGACATTCACCAAGCATGGATCGTGCAGAAAGTCATGAACATGTTCCAGCTGAAGAAGAAGATCTCAGATAGACTGTCTTAGAATTGAGAGATATGATGAATATCTTGTTGGAACGGAACATAATGTCGCAGGGTGAAGGCTCTAACCCTTCAATGCATAAGGGAGGCGGTGGTGACAAGACTCCATGCGGAAATGGAGGGAATGGTGCTTCTCCACCACCCTCTCCTCCTCCATCATCATCTTCTTCTTCTTCTTCTACCAATTCGAAACATCTTCCGAATGGGCATGGTAAAACTCCTTCACAAATTCCTTCATTAAATCTTGATATAAAATTTGAGTTGCCAATTTATAATGGAGAAGTTAACGCTGAAAAGTTAGATAA
>ML783196.1:264842-280921 GCA_009831015.1 Picea engelmannii | reverse complement strand
TTGTTCTTTCAAAATGTTTGGGTGCATTTTGGTTTTCCCAAGTCCATTATTTCTGATCGGGATTCTCGATTTGTTGGAAGTTTTTGGTCGAGTTTGTGGGCACTCATGGACACCAAGATTAAGAAGAGAACATCTTTTCATCCACAGACAGATGTTCAGACAGAGGTGGTGAATCGTACAGTGGTACATCTTCTTCATGCTTATTGCAGTAAGCATCCTAAACTTTGGGATGAACATTTGCACTACATTCAACATGTGTACAATCGAGCTAAGCACTCTTCGACGCAAATGTCGCCATTTGAGGCATGTTTTGGCTATTTGCCCAAGTCACCTTTAGATTTTATCTTTGGGAAATATATTGTTGTTGATGGGCAATATGATATTTATCGGGCAGAGAAGTTCATTGAACAAATTCAGTCGATACATCAGGTGGTGCAAGAACAGTTGGAAAAGAGTCAGGCCAAGTACAAAACGAGACATGACAAGCATCGTGTTGATCACAGTTTCGAAGTTGGGGATGAAGTGTGGCTTTACATCAGCAAGGAAAGGCTTAAAGGAGAAGGTAAAAAGTTGAAACCAATTCGATATGGTCCCTTCAAAATTGTCGACAAGATTGGTAACAATGCTTTCCGTTTAGATTTGCCTCCTTATATGCAGATGTATGTAGTTGTTAATGTTGAGAATTTGAAGTTGTATGAGCCTCCATTGATTGATGATCAAGGAGAGCATGTTCATATTCCTTCCATAGATGATTTTTCTCCAGAGTATCTAACAAAACTGTAGGAAGACACCATCCTTGACAAGAGAATGCGAACTTAGAAGCGAGGAAATGTGGAGTATTTGCGAGTTGGTCTTAAAGGGACGAATCCAAGCAAGGCCAAGTGGATTGAGGTTGGAAGGGTGAGGGAACTATACCCTCATCTTCACATAGACTTAGAATAGTCTTTTGGAGGTCCAAAAGCTTCCCAATGGGGAGGTGTGATCAGGGGATCAAATTTTGCTCAATTTTCAAAGTGCTCAGAATGCGACGAAAATAGTTCCATTGTGTCCGTCTTGTCTTACTGATTCTGGCGGTATATTTACTTTTTCAAATGGACGCCGTATGGAGAAGATATCGCGATTTGTTCGCCAAGCCAAACAGGCAAAAATTTTGATGTTGACTGTACCTGTCCGTATGGTCTGACGTGGCAGGACCGTATGACCATACCAAGGTGACGTGGAAAGCAACGGTTGGTTCATGTCAATGAATCGAGATCTGACACGTGTCCGTTTATGAGCGAATAGTATGAGGACACGTGGCCCAACCCGAGGGCACCACGTGTCGCTCATTGTTTGGTTGATTGGTTTTGTGTAAAAACTATGGGAGTCCACGGGGTTTGACCCCGGGACCTCCCCCCCACTATGTAAACCTTTATATAACCGTCCGACCAATGCACCCATGACATGTGACTTAACATATAACCAAACGCATATTTTATAAATTTGTATCAATGTATAAATGGGTGGGGGTCGGGCCGGGGCTTAGCCCCGGCCCGTGGTCATTTTGTAATGTAATATGACCATGTTCTATGTAATGTGGTCGACTGTTTGGTATGCGCGTGCGATTTGAAACTTAACCCTTGGTCATATAACGTGTGCCATATGACTTGGAGCACAAGGGTTAGTTGCACATTTTGGTAACGACTTAACCACCATTGCCTACCACGTGGTCATATGCTCTCATACGCCCAGGTGCCGAGGCGGTTAGGGGCTGGCACGCCCTTAACCATCCTACGGTTTGCACCGTTGGTGTGGTTGCGCCCGGTGCCAGGTTTATATGCTTTAAATTGCGTGTGAGGCAGGTTCATTCAAGGAGGGTGCGAATTGTAGAACCAGAGACAGCAAGCTTGAAGAGGGAGACTTTCGGGAGGCCTAACTTCTTCATTTTTCGACCGATTGAGGTGCCGAAAGAGCCCAGACACGGGTTTTGGGATGCTGGGAATCCATTGGAGCAGTCGGTTTGTCAGTTTGAGCATTGTAAGACATGTTTTTGAGCACTTTTTGAGCAATTAATAATAATGATCCATTGGAAGCTCGACCAGGAGATGTAGCCCATCAGAGGGGTGAACTCCTTTATCAATTGTTGTGCTTATGTGTTTATGTTCAATGTTTATGCTATTGTCTATGTATAATTTGCATAAGTAATCCTTTAATTTATGTGTTGCAAACTGATCCTTTTTCTTTAAACACATAACATTCACTTGCAATAAGTTTTCAAGTTTTTCAAGTCTTCTTCATTTTTAGATCACTCATGGAGCATTTTGGAATACATAGTTGATTTCCCCTCAACAATAATCCAGCATGGATCATGTATTCAGTCCATTGGCTTCTGTCTCTAAGAATTGGACTCTCAGATGCTTCATATGCCTCATTGAAGTCTGGATCATTCCTATACATTTCTTTAAGGTTATCAAAACCCAAAGTCTTGACTTTGAATTCCTGCATAAGAAAACATTTCTTGCTCAAAGCATCAACAACTTTGTTAGTAGTTCCAGAAATATGCTTAGTCACAAAAGTAAAATTCTGCATGAATTCAACCCATTGAGCATGTTTTTGGTTCAACTTCTCATGTCGAGTCATGAATTGTAAAGTGTGATTATCATTGTACAAAACAAACTCCTTGGGAACCAAATAGTGTCTCCATTTCTTCAACTCTTGTATGACTGCATAGAATTCTTTGTCATACGTGGAGTACTTAATCTTTGCTTCATTTATTTTTTCAATGAAGTATGCGATCGGCCTGTTGTACTGGCTCAAGACCACTCCAATTGAAAATCCACTCGCATCACACCTGACCTAGAATGTCTTGCTGAAATCTGGCAAAACCAAAATTGGTTGCTCAGTGATCTTCTTCTTCAGTAGCTTGAAGCTCTTTTATGCTTCCTCCCTCTAGTGAAAAGATTTATGTCTTTTCTTCACCGTATCCATCATTGGTGCACTAATTCCACTGAGGTTTCGGTTGAATTTCCTGTAGAAGCTAGCCAAACCATGGAAGCTTCCTACTTCAAACACGCTCTTCGGTGATGGTCAATTCTTAATTGCCTCTATATTTCTCGTATCCATCTTCAACTCATTTGCAAAGATAACAAAACCCAAATAAATGAGTTTTGTCCTCATAAATGATGATTTCTTCACATTGATCAACAATTTCTCTTGCTATAATCTCCTCATTACTGCAGCTAAATGCTTTAAGTGTTATGCTTCTGTCCTGCTGAAAATTAATATATCATCAAGATATACAATGACGAATTTCCCAATGAAATCCTTCAGGACTTCGTTCATCAACCTCATGAAAGTACTGGGCGCATTTGTTAAGCCAAATGGAATGACAAGCCATTCATACAGCCCTTCATTTGTCTTGAATGTTGTCTTCCATTCATCACCTTCTCTCATTCTAATCTAATGATATCCACTTTTCAAATCAATCTTTGAAAAAAACTTTTCTCCACTCAAGCAATCCATCAAGCCATCCATCCTTGGAAATGGAAATCTATATCTGATGGTAATCTTATTGATTTCCCTTGAGTCTGTACACATTCTCCAACCTCCATCTTTCTTTGGGATGAGCACTGTCGGAACAATGCATGGACTCAATCTCTCCCAAATCAATCCTTTGTCCCTTAAGTCCTGGACCTGTCTCTTAACTTCTTCATTTTCCTGCGGCATCAATCTATACGCTTCTTTTTTTGGTAAACTAGCTCCAGGTATAAGATCGATATCATGAATTATACTCTTGATAGGTGGCAATGAACAAGGTAGTTCATCCACTACTATATCAGCAAATTCTTCCAGCAACTCCTGAATTTCTTCTGGTAGATCATTTATTCTTGTACTGGTCAAAACAATTTTGGGCTTCCTAACCATAATAAATTGTAAGTCTTTATTCTTCTTAACCTCATTAAGAAGTTCCTTCCCACTCATGAGAAGTACAGTGTTGCTCATCTCTGTTTTCACCTCTTGGTTCTTAATCGGCAGCAACATGTGTGTCCTACCATTTTTCTCTAGGGTGTACGTGTTCTTTCTCCCATCATGAACCAGGTTTATGTCATATTTCCATGGTCTACCCAACAATAGATGACAAACATCCATGGGAATGAAATCACATAATATTTCATCTTTATATCCTCCTATTTTAAATTCAACTAAACACTGTTTAGTGACATTTACCTGATTTCCTTTTTGTAGCCATGAAACTTTGTATGGGCTTGGATGTACAACGGTCTCCAGCTCCAACTTTTCTACCATCTCTGTAGATATGAGATTGTCTGTGCTACCACTGTCCACTATGACCTTTCATACTCTATCCTTAGTTTTGCAAGCATTCCTAAACAAACTATTTCTTTGGGTTGGGTTCTCTGCCTCCTTCTCCAGCTTCAAGAGAACTTTCCTCATCATCAAAGATCTTTCACCCTCAACATATTCTACCTCAACATTTCGTCCTTGAGCTTCGACAATGTGAGTTTCACCACCATATTTCTTCTTATATGGACACTCATAGGATTTATGTCCGATTTTTCCACAGAAGAAACATTTCACTTCACCTCCTCTACCTCTTCCTCTTCCTCTGGCTCGAGGAAAAGTATCAGCAATCTGGCATAGTTGAGATGGCTCATCAACTAGTTCTATTGTTCTTGTTGTCAGAGGCACGGTAGAAACTGTGCAGCTGGACTGTAGTGCCTCCTACACTTCTTGAAGTTTAACCTTGATCCGACTGAACACCTCCTCCTGCTTGGCTTCCTGCTTCTCTTATATCTCCAACGAAGCATCGTTTATTGCAACGACGATGAAGTCAAAGTCGTCTGAGGTTAGTGTGGTCTCAAATTTAGTCCTAGTTGCCTTCACTTTCTTCTGGGATGTAGGTTTTGGGGGGAAACCTTCCTTTCTTCTGTTCGACTTCGGTGCCATCTATCTCTCTGCCATCACCTCCTTTCTTAGGTGAGATAGAAGAAGTCTTTGCTGAGGTATTGTTGATATCTTGAGCTTCTTTGACACAGACCCTCGACCCTCGGGCCGTGATCCACATAGGATTTTTCTGAATTCTCCTCGAGCCAAAGTGGCTCCCTCAGATCCCTATTGAAACCTCATGAATCCGATCCACAAGTCCTTCATGAAAACCAATCCTGAACAACTTAACACCAGGCGCGAGCCTTACATCTCCATGCGATCACAACCAGGCCTTAGCACAAGCGCCTTTCGCAACTCGCGAGTTTGTGAGTTGAAGACCCTCGACTCATCTTTCTCCAAACGTCGATACCCGAGATGTGATATGGGTATGGCTCCTCCTTGTTAGTGCCTTCAACACATAACCACTAGCTAGGGCTAAGTGCTAGCACTACTCGCAACTTGCAACTTCGTGAGTTGGAGTGTTGAGCCCTCGTGCTCCTCCTTTGTGAAATCCCGAAGCACGATAAGTCAACGATGGGTTGACCCCTGCCAAGGTGATGCATGTACGCCACTTGTTGCCTACTTCCTCCTTTTCTATGCCTCTATGTTTGTGCCACCTATCAACCATGCGGTCCCCACCTAACGAATGTGACATGTGTTCGCACGAGCCCTCAGTGCTCGACACTTCACGACTTCTGCAGTCGAAAAGAAATCCTTTCAACCCCGAACCCCCGATACGGGATACCACACAGAGTTTCGAATCCAACACTTCTCCCATGGATTGGATCCAATGGTATGGATCTCCTTCCCTTCTCCTCGCGTCTCGAGACTTCGCGAAACCAAGAATTTGGTCTGCCTTCCAAACTCACAAACCCCAAGTTCGTGAAATGATCCAACGACGTGGGTTGAAATGAGATCAACAGCTCATATTGAACCACAATCAATGGTTCACATTGATTATTGATATTAGGGTGGTGAGTTCATCCAACTCCTAACCGCATTACATCTCCACTGGATCCTACGGTCCTCGCGATTTTGCGAGCTCTCCACGGAGAATTCTGACCGCCCGATTCACTCCTCAATGGCTTCTGCCCAACGACTGAGTGTTCTACCTCCTGAACTTAATTTCTATGTGACGGTTTCGATCTCTGTCTCCCTTTGAACACTTCAAAGGTGTTATCCCTCCTGAGATTTCACTTGCAAACTCAAGCCTCCAAAAAGAGCCTTGCTCCCACTCCTTGCGGAAAACTTTCAAATAACCTTCGATTATTTGAGTCTTCAACCCTATGCACTTTTTGCAACAGTAGTCCTTCAACTTTCTCCCTGGTTGATAAGTTCTAATGCTTCCACCAACCTGTGCACACCTTGCACGACTTTGTGCTTCTCCTGCACTTCTGCTGGTATGACAACAATGATATCTCTCCTGAGCTTTATGAGATAAAACTCAGACCCTCGTCAATGCACACCTTGCGGACGTTCACTGCACTCCTTGCAGGAATCATCGGGGAGAGAAACAATTGAACCTCATTCTACTTCTCTTTCTGACTTCATACATTCAACATGAAATCGTACATACGACACAACATTGAGATAAATGCATAACAGAGAAACAAAACAACTGGAAACATAGCATTTAACAAATGTAAACAGTAAGCATCCTAACACCATGAAAATTGAGTCAAAGTTTCATATATTAACTCAAGTGATCCTGTACATGGGTTCTTCTCTACAGCTCTCTGCTACAGCTCTACAGCTTATGAATTCTGAATGATAATAATGTTCCCCCTTCAATGATACAAGGGTGAGGGTGTCTATATTCATTTTCCCTCTTACGCTTCTAAACTATCTAATCTATTAAATCAAATATACCTACTTTCATTAAATAGACTTAAATGCCTATTACATCCGACAAATGAGAGTAATTTCTCCAGATCCGTTCATATCTCCAAGACATAAATGTAAGTACGCTTCTCTTAGCTATTACATTAATGCTTCAAATTTCAAAATTCAAAACATTTTCATAAAAACATGCCCTTTTTTTCATCTGCGCGCCCAGCTGTTCGTTTGGCTAGGCACGTGCTTTGTCTTTGTACGATGCTCCTGCATCATTCTTCATCTTTCTTGGTCTTTCTTGGTCCAGGTTTATCCTGCACAGGTTCTGGAATATCTATATCAGAGATCTCCACGGGGTCTGCTGAAATGAGGAGGCCCACCGACCACTCCTTGGTGATTTCTTCCAAGTCATCCTTCGTTATCTTGTAGTATGATTGTAGTTGTTGTTTATGATCATCAGCGTATGTTGTGATATAGATGAAATGGTGGTCCGCGCTGAATTTCATCAATAGATTGAACCTGTGGAGTGTGTTTGGGGTTATACGAGGCGTAAACTGGATTGTGGTCTTTAGTTGGTTGTAATAAGTGTTGAAAATGACATTGGATTGCCAGTGCTTTTTCATGTCGTTGGAGTACCATAGTGTACTAAACTTCATAGCCAGTGGTTCAAAGGGATCGATATCCGGGAAGGTTTCACCTTTTGGCATCTCCCATGCAATGAAAGCGATTAGGATGAGAAGACAATTGAAGTGGAACTCATACCCTTGGTCCTGCGCTTCTCTATAGTCCAGTTCTAACTGGTTCACCAAGTATTTCACCCAATTCATATGTAGGCCCTTCGTGCACTTCCCTGCGAGGTCGAATACAAATCCGGTCACTTGGGTGGGCCAGTTCTTGCAAACTAATTTCTCTACGATTAATTGACAGGGGAGGCGCACTGCGCCGCTCTTGATAGAGGCTACCTTGTAGCCTCGTTTTCTCTTGTCTACATCTCCATACGTATCCTTTATCCTCTGGGCGAGAGCGTGATCTGCGGTCTTTTCGGGGTATAAATCATGTGCGTTGGGGCCTTGCATGATTAGCCCTGTGATCTGATTGATCAATATCAGATCCATTGTGATGTGGCAGTTCAACCACAAGTATCCACCATGGTAGCAGGATAGCAGCAACTTGATGCATGTGTTCACCTCTTAGTGTCGTTCGAAGTGCGGAATCTTCATAACATTCAGTAGGGTGGACTATGCGAGGTTTTGGGTCCATGACTGAGCGATAACCTTTGAGTTCTTTCCTTTTGTTATCGTTAGATACTTATGAGGGGTGAGCATACTGTAAACATTCCTGTCGTCGAGGTTGAAGTCACTAAACTTCAACACAATGAGCTTATTCTGGTTGGCACGAACTACACACACCCCTTTCGGAAGGTGCGCAGTGATCAAAGTATACTCAAATTCATGGGGTACACTGTCACGATTGATGGCACCGCTCAAAGGTGGTAGATAAGCAGGTAGAATTCTCGGAATTAGCTTGGCATTCACGATATCGTCTTTGTTATTAGTTCGTTTCTCATCGGTTGGCTGGGATGGACCAGCTCGAGTAGTGGATGGGGATGCTTGTGCAGCTCTAGTGGATGAGGCTTGGATACCTTCAGACAACGACATGACTCTACCAACCATTAAATCGATGAGTACTTCTGTCACTGACTCTTCAATGATAGTGAGCTCGTCAGACATACTCGCTTGGATTTAAAATTATCGGGGTCATGATAGACTTAGAAATTGCACTGGAATAATAGCAAGGTCGCAATGATCACTGTATGCACTTTGTTCAGTCTGTGGGCTTCGAATTATTAATTTAGCAAAAGTGTTCTTCGTGTATGGCGCAACAGGATAAGTAGGAATCTCGATAACGGTTTCCTTGCAACGGTTATGAGCCTCCATTTACTATTGCTCGATCCGTTATGGTGCAGTCTTACTGTTTGGTGTCGAGCTATAAATGTTTTTCGATCCATTTGTAGCAGCAGTCGAATGGATATATCGGCCCCAATGGTTATATTGCTTCATTATGGAGAAGTGTCCTATGTCGTTGTTCTAATATCCCGACGAAGCTCCAATTCTACAAATTTTATTTCTACGAAGTTCCCTCTGGAACCTTCTGTAGTTTTTCAATCTTAGCCCTCTTCTTACTTAGCTTTCTAGCCTTATTTCCAGTGAGCTTCGACTCGGTGTATCTTTTTCCATTCTGATTCTTATCTTCATTTAACATAGTCACTGCGTGTTGTTGAGAATCTTTCAGGGGTAACACCTCTTCTGTATCTGAAGTAAGTACTTCAGTCTTCTATGGGTATTCTAGTGGTCTTGCATCTTCGATATTAGGGTTTCTAGTGTCAAATAGCGTCGATCTATTCTCCTACTCTTTAATCAATTGAGCGATCCTTCTGGTCATGAAATATTTTAACTCTAGTTTCTTCTGCTCCAAGGCTTCTTCTTCTTCCTTTCGTCTGGCTTAATCTCTTCCAATCCAAGGTTTCCCTAGTAACATGGTAAATGGGGCGTTGTCTTCAATAAATTTAATAATCTCAAAATCTTCCTTTGTCGAAGTTCCATTGACGATCATAGGTATCTGAGCGAGCTTCCCACATAAACTTGTCATATTCCCTTTGAATAGTCTTATTCCTCTTAATGAAGGGATCATAACAGGCTTCCCTATAGCTTCCCAAGTTCTTTCTAACATAATATTCACTTGTGTCTCTTCATAAAGAACACAATCAATGTCAAAGTCCCCTATTCTTGCTTCAATGTATTCTTTTTCTTTGAAAATCTCTAATAATATGACATGACAGTGGTCGTTTAGGGTTTCTCTTATTTGTAGTAATATTTTCTCTGATTCTTGTTGGGGTTCTACCTTTTCTGGATATGCCTTAGGGTTTTCTTGATTCAGAGTCATTCCTTCAAGCTTTGCGATCATTCTAGGGCAATCCAACACATCATGGTCCATAGCCTTACAACAAAGGCAACTAGGTCTTCGTTCAGGGCATTCATTAGCAAGGTGTCATGGTCTTCTACAACTGTGATAGAGGGTCAATCCTCTCTTTCTTCTAAATGATCTCCAACTTCTCCTATATTGAGCTCTAGGATCATAGGAGTTAACCTGCAACAAATTCTTTCTAGGATCCTACATCCATTTGTTAGTCCAAACATTCTTTCTATGCATAGGTATAACAAATCTTTCATTATTCTTATCAGATCTATTCATATCAAATCTTATTTCATCTATCAATGCCCTAGTTTTCAAGCTAGGACAAAATCTATCAAACATACTTAGGTCCATACTTTAGAAACAAAAAATTTCACTAATATTACTTTTACAGGGCACAAAGCTTTTCGGATCTAGAACTTTTCTACTATTCTTACCTTTATCAGAGCACAAAGTTTATAGATCTTACCTCCTTTCTACAGGTTTGACCCTTCTTCTTGCATGTCTGTCCTCTTTTCTTTAGATATGACTTCTTTTCTTTTGATCTGATTTTTCTTTCTTGGCACAAGGCTACACAGGTTGAGTAAAAAGCTATGCACTAGAGCAATAGATATACGCATAGAGCTTCCATGGTTTCAAGTTGAATCTTTGCACAAATATTATTCTTCCTTAGTTCCCAGCAATCACAGTTGCATTCCTAGCAACAAAACCATTTGTTTGCACAGAGGCAGACCCAGGGTTCAATGCTACAACAACACACCAACAAAACCCTAACTATCGACCCTTTCAGCAACACCTGCGAAGCAGATGAAGTCTCACTTGAGGTAGAGGAAGGGGCGGTTGCAGGACTCAAGTGTCTACAACCTTAGCTGGGACACAGATCTGTGATTATACAGCTTAATAGAGCACTTAGCACCATCAGTTCCACAATATATAATCAATAACCACTTCACTGGTAAGACAAGGCTTCACAGTATCCACACTAATCTACTATATTAAGCACTTAGCATCAATAAATAAGTCAGATCTAACTGATCAAGCACTAAGCATATTCATGTATATCAGATCTAACATTCTACACATCATTAGCACTGAACATAAACAGATCTATCTAATCATCTCAAAGCACTTAGCAAAAGGAGACATAAACACATAAATATAGGCACAAAGCAAGCTAACACAGTGTTTATGTGGTTCACCCCCACCCTGGGGCTACATCCACCAACTCTTCTTCTTTATTGTCTTCAGTCAATCGGTTACAATAATAGAGCCTCAAGAACCCTTACTCCACATAGGACATAAGATCTGCACAGCTCGCTACATCCTTCTTCCTTGTGTTGTAGCACAAATCCTTCTATAGTCTCACACAAGGACTTGCACTGAGCTCTGCAAGTCTACACAGAATGCACAAAACCTTGATCACACAGATCCAACTCTTGGCACTTAGCCTACATCACACAGATATATTATTCGTCTCCTTCTTACATTACATATCCTTCTATTTATACATACAAAATAGGCCTAAACATGGGTAAACCCATGGGCCAACATCTCAATCCCATTACATATTCCCAAAAACCCAAAAAGGGGTTGAGATCCCGTGATCTCTACTTCCTCTTGTGCTCTTCCTTCGACAAGGTGTCAAATTCCCAAAATAGGTCAACATGACCAAGAAACTCCCAAAACTTAGTAAAGGGCCAACAGAGAGAGAGAGAGAGAGAGAGAGAGAAACTAACCTTGATAGGAAGGGGAGAGATAGAGGAAGGGGGGGTAGAGAGATATAAAGAGAAATGGGGGGAGAGTAGAGGAGAGAAAGGTGGAGCATATAGTGAGAGTGAGACTAAAAAAAATGAGAGAGAGAAAGAGGTGGTATATGTAAGATATAAAGAGAGGAGATATAGTGGGAGGGAGGGGGAGAGATATAGTGGGGAGGGGAGTAATGATCCAGATTATTTTCATCACGAAATGAGAATGGAGATATAATAAAGAAATGCACAGAGATATTGCGGATATCAAATAATATAACATAAATGTATCAGATATGCAACCATAGACATAGAGATATAGTAATAAATGATTTCTATTAATGAAATAAATGTACAAAGACTGTAAAAATACATAGTGAAAGACTCGCTAGAATGGTGGCAGCTTATCTCTGAGAAGAGATGTGACAGACACTCTCATTCACAAGAAGATGATTATTACAATGAGGTTCCAAAGGCCTTTTTAACATAATTAAAATCCAAAACCCTAACCTCAAAAGATGAAAATACAAAAGGTTTGCAGGCCCCGATGGGGGTAGTTGATACGTCAACTTCCCCGGGGCGTAACTTTTGCATATGATCTCTGTTTGGGGTGCTCGATACACCATTGGAAAGGTATAACCGATAACTACAACTATTGACAACGAATATGAAGTCTGGAACAAACTCATATTTGGCAGAGGTTTGATGCCCAAAAAACGTCGTTTAGGGCCTCAAAACGGCTCCAGAAGTTCAGGACCCGAAAAACTGCCAAAAATAGTAAATTGTGCTATAATTAAGGAAACTAAAAAACTGAAAGAAACAATGGTGGGGGTCCAAGTGGAATAGGTGGGTGTCCACCAATATCCACCTGGATCAATCCTCCCTCCTTAGGAAGCAATGGTATCCATTGCATTGAGTTCCCGGGGAAGAGAGGGAAGCGTTTACTGAATCTAAATCTTGGTGAGTTGCTTGCCTTGTTGGAGACGCCACATTGCTCGCTTTGTGGAAGGTTGTCACAAACCTGTTTCTAGCAAGGTTGACTCTGTTCAACCAGTCGGGCTATCTGAGATGATTGTGTGCAGAAGGAATCTTTATGTTTTTCTGCAATCTTGTCGACTTGCTTTTGTTGGATAGAAGGTGCTTGGGCCGAGGCTGTAGTGGTTGCAGTATCCTTCTGTTGCCCTTTTGAACAGATTATGAAGAAGCTACATTTTGTAGTATGAGATACTACCTTGCGGCAATCTTTAGGTGGGACAATAGTTGGAACTACCTCTGGTATTTTGTAGAGATGACCCCCCAAAGTAACAGTGACACTATGGGGTTGAGACTCATAAACAACATGGTGCTTCCACATATATGGTTGGACCAAGAGAACATCACAGACATCTAGTGGGGAAACATCACATAATACCTCATCCTTGAAGGGCTAGATGCCGTATGATAATTGACACTGTTGGCTGACACGAAGATCTCATCCTTGGCAAAGACACCCGATGTTGTATGGTTGCAGGTGTGGTGTTGTCGAAAATCCCAACTGTTTGATGACCTCTGTTGAGATGAGGTTCTTCTGGATTCCGCTATCAACAATAAAATGTAGCGGGGTACCCTTCACCCACATCTGTGAATGAAAAAGGTGCTCCCGCTCTTTGGGATCTGTTGGTTCTTCTAGTTGGATTGTTGCAGTCACAATAATAGCAGTGGGATTTGTGTCGATGATCTGTCTTTTACCAGTATTTTCATAATCAAATTCTGAATCAGGTTTCGGCTCCTTGTCTTTGATCTTGGCCACCAATGACTGTTTTGAGCGACATTCATTGGTGTTGTGCCAGGGGCTTTTGTGGAAATCGCACCATTTTTCAGTGTCCTTCTTCGTCTTCCCGTGACCCCTCTTTTCCTATGGCTTAGACTGGTTTTCTGGAAGCTGTTTGTTAGGGTCGTCTTTCTCATACTTTGGCTTTTAAGGATTTGCAGATCCGAACTTCCATTTTTTCTGGTGCCTAAATTTCTACTTGATTTTAACAGCATATCAATACGCAACACTGAGTGATGAGATATCTAGAAAATCCATTTTCATTTGGATGTATCTGTGTAGAGCCCCGCGATATTTCAGAACCAAATGTCACTCGGATTCCTTGATACCGAGCTTGGTGTGCAAGGTATGGAAGGTATTGGTGAACTCCAACACTTCTCGTCCCCTCTCTTGCCGCAGTGTGGTCCATCTCATGTACTGGTTCTCATAGTTTACAACAGGGTAGTATTGTTCCTTTACCACATTCACAAAAAAATCCCACGTGGGCTCGGCCCCATATATTCCAGACTCCTCCGTGGAAATTTGTTCCCAGTAAGTTTCCCACCAATGTTTGACATGGGGGAGATATTTAAGGAGTGTTAAGGTGATCTTTTCCCTGTCGGAAAAATTATGAACAAAGAAATAACCTTTTAACAGATTTAACCATTTGTCTAGGGTATCCGCATCTATCTAACCTTCAAATACGGGAATATAAAAATTAACCTGTACCTTGAAAGGAGAGGTTCTTCCAAAGTGGTTGTTTGATGAATATGTGCATGTTTCTATCGGCAGGCATTGAAGAATGTGGCAAAAATTCTCCAGCATTTCGTCCCTCTGTCACGTGAGAGTTTGCTCAAGCAACAGATTGATAGGATTGTCTTCTCTGTCATTTTTATTTTCTTCTTCCATGGAGGGTTTCTTAGGCGTGTGAGAGAGATTTTCTTCAAGAGAGACAAGCTCGAGACCCAACTTGCTATACTCAGACCTCGTTGGGGACATGCACTAAAAATACCGATCAAGAGTAGCATGTTCTGATACCACTGATCCAGATTATTTTTGGTACAAAATGGGAGTGGAGATATAATAAATATATGCACAAAGATATCGAGGATATCAAATAATATAATAGAAATGTATCAGATATGAAACCATAAACAGAGAGATATAGTAATACACAATTTCTATCAATGAAAGAAATGTACAGACTGTAAAAATCCAGAGTGAAAGACTCGCTAGAATGGTGGAAGATTGTCTCTGAGAAGAGATGTGACAGCTACTCTCATTTGCAAGAAGATGATTATTACAATGAGGTTGCAAAGGCCTTTTTAACATAAGTAAAATCCAAAACCCTAACCCCGGAAGATGAAAAGACAAAAGGTTTTCGGGCCCCGATGGGGGTAGTTGATACGTCAACTTTCCGGGGGCATAACTTTTAAATACGATCTTCGTTTGGGGCGCTCAATACACCGCTGGAAAGGTCTAATCGAGAACTACAACTACTAAGAACAAATATCAATTCCAAAAGAAATTTTTATTTCCAAAACGGACTCATCTTCACCAAACGTTTGATACCCAAAAAACATCGTTTAGGGCCTCAAAACGGCTCTGGAAGTTCAGGACCCGAAAAACTACCAAAAATAGTAAATTCTACTACAATTAAGGAAACTGAAAAACTAAAAGAAACAATGTTGGGGTTCCAAGTGGAATAGGTGGGTAGCCACCAATATCCTCCTGGATCAGGTAAAGAGAGAATGTGTGTGTGTGAGAGAGAGAGAGGTGGGGAAGAGAAAGAAAGAGATGGGGGATGGATAAGTAGTGTTTGAGTGTGTGAGAGGGAGGGAGAAGGAGAAAAAGAGAGAGGCTAGAGAGAGAGTTAAAGGAAGGGGGGGAGAGATAGTGGGGAGGGGTAGATGTATGAGAGAGAGAGAGAAGAGAGATAGTGGGAGAGAGGAGGGAGGAGAGGGTGGAGAGAGAGTGAGATTGACTATTAGAGGAATGGGGAAGATAGAGGGAAGGGATGGTAGAGATATATAAAGAAATAAATGGGGCGAGAGTAGAGGAGAGATATGGAGGAGGAGATAGTGAGAGTGAGACTAAAAATAATAAGAGAGATAAGGAGGTAGTAGATGCAGGACAGAGAGATAGGAGAGATAGTGGGAGGGAGGGGGAGAGATAGAGGTAGGAGGGGGGTAGAGAGACAACGGGTGAGTGTGAGAGGGGGGGAAGAGAAATAAAGAGAGGGGGGTTGGACAAGCATGGGGTCGAGAGAGAGTGAGACTGATTGTGAGAGGAAAGGAGGAGATAGAGAGATATAAAGAGAGAAATGGGGGATAGAAGGTGTGTGTGCAAGACTGTGGGAGGAAGAGAGAGGTAGACAAAGAGGTGAGGTAGAGAGAGGTAGAAAAAGGAGGGAGGTAGAGAGTGAGTGCGTTAAAGTGTGGGAAGGAGAGAAGGGAAGACATAGAGGGGGGGATAGAAAGTGTGTGTGAGAGAGTGTGGGAGGGAGAGATATGAAGACATAGAGGAGGGACAGAAAGTCTGTGTGCGAGAGTGTGGGAGGGAGTGAGAGGAAGAAAAAGAGGGGAGGTAGAGAGTGAGTGTGTTAGAGTGTGGGAGGGAAAGAGAGGAAGACATATAGGTGGGGTAGAAAGTGTGTGTGGTAGGGAGAGAGAGAAAGGCATAGAAGGGAAGTAGAGAGATTGTGTGAAAGTGTGAGAGGGAGAGAGAGAAAAATAGAGAGGGGGGTAGAGAGAGAGGTAAATGTAGAAGAGAGGGGTAGATGTAAGAGATATAGAGAAGATATTGTGGGATGGGGG
>ML783196.1:246137-259484 GCA_009831015.1 Picea engelmannii | reverse complement strand
TTTGAAGTGTTCTGTTCATTGCTTGGCATTATGCCGATCTGATATTGGAATTGTTTGGCATGGATGGATAAACATATTAAGATATTTAATTTGCATTTAGTGTCGTCCAAGTGCAAATTTGGCCGGCCAAACATTCACAAACTTCATGGAAAGAAGAAGTATTCTCTTGTCGTTGGTCTGGTCTTCCTAGTGGAAGACCAACGACAAAGCTTTTTTGTATATATATTTTTATGTTAGAATAATAAAAGTTTGACACTCTATTATAAAAAAATATTTTCATAAATATAAAATAAAGCATTTCTTAAATCTATCTATGTAATTCGTTAAGCAAGCATGGAAAGAAAAATGAAAATTTTCTTAAATCTAATTATCTAATCTGTTAAGCAATAGCATGGAAAGAAAAATGAAAATGTAATTATCTAATTCGTTAAATTAAGCAACAGCATTTAAATCTATCTATGTAATTCGTTAAGCAAGCATGGAAAGAAAAATGAAAATTTTCTTAAATCTAATTATCTAATCTGTTAAGCAATAGCATGGAAAGAAAAATGAAAATGTAATTATCTAATTCGTTAAATTAAGCAACAGCATTTAAATCTATCTATGTAATTCGTTAAGCAAGCATGGAAAGAAAAATGAAAATTTTCTTAAATCTAATTATCTAATCTGTTAAGCAATAGCATGGAAAGAAAAATGAAAATGTAATTATCTAATTCGTTAAATTAAGCAACAGCATTGAAAGAAAAATGATTCCTTTGTTGTTCGTCTGTTTTCCTAATGGAAAACCAACAACAAAGCTTTATATATATATATATATATATATATATATATATATATATATTTCTGTACTAGAATAATATAACTTTTACCTTGCCCTTACCAAAAAAATTATTCTCATAAATATTTTAATTCTTTAACCAAGAGATATTATTTTCATAATTATTTTTCACTTTGGCAAAGTCAAAATCCTAATAGAATTCACTCTTTCGACTTCCTATTTTATTTTAATGGATAACTTTATTATTTTTAAAGCATTGATCTTCTGCTTAAATTGGCATTGGTGCATGGCTTCAGAACTTAATATCCAAATAGATTTATGTAGAGATGGTGTCCTAGAGATGGTGTCCCATTCGGAGTACAGATCGGCTTTCCAATACAACAGATCGAAATCATGTTGTTTACAAAACTCACAGGCACTCAACATTTTACAGTTGCTTAAAGCAAGATGTTTGTCCATCTCACAAAAATATTAGATAGTCTTTGTGTGGAGATGAATGTGAAACGACAAACTGATCATTTCCCATCTTTATTATTATTTGTTAGAATATAATTACTCCTGTCATTTATTTTTGGAGAGTCGAGTTAGTTATTAATTAGTCGAAAAAGTTTTTTTTTAAGTTTTTAATTTTTTTTTTGTTATTAGTAGAAGTGTGTATATGTTTTTGGGGTATTTTTCTTTGTAAATGAAAATAGTAGTTGTTTTGTTATTTAATTTTGAATTAAAGACAATTTTCCAATACTTATAGGCTCGAAGTCATTACAACATACTCATTATGAGCTTTATTCATATTATTACGGGAATTGAATCAGGATGGGGAAGATAACAATCATTCCTCACAATCATTCAAGTTACACTCACTCAATTGACAAAAATGTGTATTTAACTTTCTTGAAAAGCAAAGAATAAATAACCGCTAGTGTTTAGTTTTGTGTTTTTATAGTTGAGTTCATACATTTGTAGCTTTGTTCGATTGGCCCCTTCCTCCTTCACAGCGGTATTAGAGCTAGAAAGGAAATCAAGAGCTAAAAAGGAGACTCCAAATCACAGTAACAGTAAAGCTTGACAGCAAGCCACACACCATTAGACAGTGGATGGCTGAAAATCGCGGTTCGAGAGTTTCAAAGCCCCGGTGTTCGCTGGAGAGCCGCGGGCTCAAGAAATAGCAGTCGTTTTCCTTTGCACCCCTTGTGGCCTTCTTTTGTGGCTGCAGCCAAAAGAACAGTTGTGTTGTTTCTCTAATGACAAGAACCAACAATCATTCCTTCAAATTTACCTCTCCTATGGTAATTTTTCTTTTAAGATAAATGTGTGCTATTCTTAAGGTTATCAGCTGACGCTGGGTATACACATCTTTGTGAGGGTTTTTATTTAGATTTTCATGAAAATCGAAATTTATATGGAATAAGGAGGGAGTGTTTTTTAAATATGCATAGTATACTAAATAGAGTGTTTTTCTTAAAAATATGCACAGTATACCTCGTCAATAGAGTTTAAAAAATACAAAAATATGTTATTCACTTTTATATTTTGCGAGAAGGAAACTTTCTAGAGTATTATGGTTTTGAGTAGCCGTCTTCCACAACTGCACATCCCAATTTTCATGGGGAAAAATTAAGAAGTTTGGATAATCAATATGAGGACGTTGTAGTTTATGAAATCTTGTAGTTTATGGCTATACAAAACCAGTTGATAACATAGCTAAGAAAACTTTGAGCAATGCTCAAAGATAATAAGAAGAAGGATGCAAAAACACTCTATCTCATCCAAAAACGATTGGATAAAAGTATATTTCCTAAGATTTCAGCTCAAAGATAGTGTGGGACATCTTAGAGACCAATTATCAAAGGCATTATCAAGGTAAAGAAAGTCAAGTTGAAAACATTATGAATGAATTTTGAGAATCTAAAGATGAAGTCAGAGTCACTACACCATTACATAACCCAAGTTATGAACACAATAAATCAGTTAAGGATGAACGTTAAGGATGAACGATGAAGAGCTTTCAGATCAAAGAGTGGTAGAGAAGATTCTTAGAACTTTTCCTAAGAAGTTTGATGCGGTTGTGAAGATTCTTAGAACCTTTCCTAAGAAGTTTGATGCAATTGTTATAGTGATTGAAGAGTCTAAGGACTTGACATATAGTCATTGAAGAGTCTAAGGACTTGACACGACTATCAATGGATGATTTGTTGGGATCCTTGTTATCCCATGAATCTAGGATGAACAAGTATGTTGAATCCTTGAAAATGCATTGAGATCTTAGGTTTCGATCTCAAGAGGCTTCCAAATACGAAAGAGATAGTTCAGAACAACAAAGGGATCAAAATCCTCATAACTTTAACATAAGATCTCAATCAAATCAAAGGTATGACAAATCCAAAGTTAAATGTATTTATTGTAACAAGTTGGGTCATTATGCACATTGTTATACTTGTATTTTCCACCATAGGTTGTGAAAGTATGTTATTAGATGTGATGAGGCTATAATTACATATTTGAGTGAAATTCTCATTATTATTTCACAATTTCATAATTATTTTGTCATAATTTCATAATTATGAAATAAGAATTATTTCATAATTGAGAATAAACTAGTCATTGAAAAGAAAGTCCATAGTGAGTTGGAAAATTTTCATAATTGAGCATGAAACTCAAGAAAAAATCTCATAATAGAGAAAAAGTTCACAATAGTTTGGAAAAATCTCATAATTAAACATGAAACTTGTACATGACTCGTAATTGTTTAATTCACATTCCATCAAACCTATCTTGACATGTAATTGCTTAGTTTACATGTTATCAAGCTATCCATGATTTGTATCCACCTATCCATGACTTGCATCCACCTAATTCACATGTTATGAAGCCTATCTCCAATCTCCTCTAAAATACTTTAAGAAGAGGCCAAATGAAGGAGATAGGGAGAAGAGTTTTGAAGGTGGTTATGCTGTGAAAATAGATACAAAATATCAAGAAGCTAAGGAAGAGCATGGGAGCCCAGAACTAGGAGGAAAGCATCAACATTCAAGGTATGAGTTTGATGTATTTATCTTACATTCATTAATGGATCATTGGTTTTCTTCCAAAATATTTGTGTTTAATGCACATGAGTAATTTAGATCTAATCTTATAAGAAATAGATCTAGATAGATCTAGTAGATTTGAATTTCCTAACACTAGAAGAATAATAGATCGGTAGTTGTTTTTCTTATTGTGTGCAGGAAGCAGATCATAGGAGATGGAGTTGGAGATGGATCTCGAGAGCTACATCATCTGGATACATGAGGACAACCATCGATCGAAAGGTATGTTCAACACCCTTCTTGGTTAAAAGGAAATAAATCTAATTAGACATAAAGAAAACCATTAGAAGTATAGACCCCTCTTTTATCTAGGATCAAGGGTAGATTCTAGAGAGATATTTTTGTTCATTTAGTGAGATCTATGTGAGAATTTGTCCCATAACGTATTGGTGATCATACTGGGGACTTTGTTTTCTTCCTTGTCTCTCTTAAAGAGTTTTTCTTCTAAAAGAGGGTTGTGAACTTTAGATATAATTTTGTAACTTTATATACAAAATCTAAAGGAACTAGTTACATATATGGATTTCTCTCAAAAATTTAGTCAATTAAAAAAAAAAAATCATCCAGATCGGTGTTTAGAAAGCAAAGTTATCGTCGATTGAAAAACAACGATTTTACAGATTTTTCGTGATGACTGCGTGGATTGTTTGGCTAATATATTTTGATAGAGAATTCATATTGCAACCAGAACAAGACCATTATAAATATTATTTCTAGGGATTTATTTTGATATATTACATCATGTACTTCTGGTAAATACAGAGTCCAGTATAGTCCCTGCAAATTTTTGTTCCCAAACTCTAGATCTCCACTAGATTATTTTTAAGTTTTGGGTGAGTTTTTGGGTGTGATCCCTAGTAAAAAGATTGCATTAGGAACATTGTTTTGTTGCCAACTTATTCAAAACATTTCAGATTTGAATGGTTGTGTTTATTTCTTGGTGTGTGTGAGAATTCATTTTCTAAAGTTTGCAAAGAAAAAGGAAAAATCTCTCTCCCTCCCATAGCTAGAGTTCATCGAAGTGAACGATTTGTATCATCATACTTGCGTCGCTTGGTTGAGTCAAAAGTCACCACATCATTAAAGTTTCATTCATTACCTTTGGACCTAAGAAACAACCACTAAAAAGAAACGCTTAATCTAAAATTCATTAGACGCTTTCTTTGATAGGAAACCAACAAAAGATCGGTTTAGGGTCGTGCAATATGATTGGAGAGTAAATTCACCAAGGCCATAAAACAAAATCTTAGGAGTCATTAAGGAGTGTTAAATTCATTCCTGCAATCGAGGTGTCAAGAAGATCCTCTAACACAGGAGTTAAGAACTAGGTCACATTGAGGAAAGTATGGATACTACCCCTCTGTTCTTTTTTTGGTGTTTGAGGTACTGCTTCTACTACTACATATATGGGGGTTTCGTTGGGTTACACCGACGTAACTTCGGGATTAGTAACCAAGCCCTTATGTGTGGTTGGAATTACAACCATTTTCCTGACCATTGATTGTTAGATGGTATCCTTAGTGACCTTTCCTAGATAGCCACATGGGTGACTACAGGTGGGAAATTCATGTGGTACCTGGGGCAGATGTTTGTTCACGGTCTCAGTTCTCTTGGAGGGTGTCTGCCTTACTAAAGGGTACTTTCACTCATTAGGGTTGTTTCTTGTAGACCATCATAACTATTCCTCATACCTTCACTAGTCAATCTTGTGGGGACTTCATCTCCCCCATAGGATTGGTTTTCGGAAGGCCCCTGAGCCAATTGGTTTTCTTGTTGTTTTCCTAAATTTAATCAGGGGTGTGCTCTTTGATTCCAAATCTAGGTCAGCCATATATCGATATGTGTTTGGATGGTAACATAAATTTATTCATCATGGTTGAATCAATGCAATGGTCATGTCGACTACAAGGACTTAATCTTTTTATAGAGGTGCAACCACCTCTAAAGCGGTGTGAAACAAGTGACAAGGAGTTTGAAGGGTCTTATATTTAGTTTGACAAGATGTAACACCCTATTTCCCCCAGTTTGTAAAAATAACTGGACTGGCCAGAACTGTGGCAAACTCATGAATGTGAATATGTGATGTGAATGGACCTTATGGAAAAGGTCAAAAAATGTGAATAACATTATGAATTTATATTGCAAGACTGTTAAGAGGGGATGTGCAGGAAAAGAGACCACGATGGCGGTGGAAGGCATCTGGAAAGGTGGCCTTAACTTCCACCGAGAATCAAATACCGTATTTGGACTTCACTGGCCCGGAGAACCAAAAGTGGCTCGCTGGCCCCGAATTAAATGTCTCGCAAACTGGTAGGTAGATGGCTCCTCAGGAATTAATGAGGGATGGGGAGGTGAACCGTCCATCCGTAGAGACATCATGACTGGCCAGTGCAAGGGAAATCGCGCCACACGCAACCTCACAAGAGGATAAGGCACGAGGTAGAAGAGATAGGGGGCAAACGTGAGGGAAGAAATTTGGCGATATGCATAGTGAGTGATAGCAGAGAGGAAGGAGAGTAACCTTCACTCCTGGTCACTGGTAGACAAAGATGCAGTCTCACAGCATCGTGGCCTCAGCTCGGGGGTGGCTAGTGGTAAATCCGCTGGGAATCGTTGAGCCTACGGTTGGGTGGAAACGAGCACCCCTCTCAGCAGTTGCATAACCCCTGGTGTTATTTATGATAAGTGGTTTGCCTTTGGCATCTTGAAATATATGTATTTTGATAATTATGCTCATAAGCTGTGAAATTGTGAATGATTTCATTATAAGAATGTTTGTATAGTGTTTTGATCAGTACTAGTAGTTGTATATTTGTATGGGAAGACTACGTATGGCTTATGTCCTCATGAATCATTAATTACATGCATACTGATCTAATTCAGACTTCACGTCTGGCTCTCGAGAGAGCGATACCCTGATCTACTTCAGATAGTACCCTGGGTAAACCTTCCCATAGAGATACACTTCTCAAAAATCCCATCAAGAACCTGGAAGGGGACGTGATGGCGCAAGGCCCTAAGAAATCCCTGAGAGGTATCGAATCGAAAAACGAGATCCCGTCGGGAGGTCTGTGGTCACTCACGACCGACAGATAAGAAGAAGAAGATGGAAGGATAAGTACCTCAACCTTGATAGGTGTTGATAGATGGACGAGATCCCATCAGGAAATCTACACTCACAAACGACCATTACATTGGTAGGAGAAAGTAGGGTGTTAAACGCCCTACTACTTATTTTCTCTGTGACTTCATGGATAGTGAAGAAATCGGGACCGTGGATCCCCAAGGTCCATGAGAGTATCCGGACCGTGGATCTTTCCACGATTAGGAAGTCGTGAAAGAGCCCACAAGTAGGAATCTGTCTAAGCCGTCAGATCTCAACCGAAAAACCCGACAGCCATTGGATCTGTCAGGAGATACCTGAGGGTTAAAACCTCAGTGAATCGGGACTTCCCATTGTGGAAACCCCGGGATAGATCTGGACCGTCCGACTAACGAAGGCCACGTGTCAAGAGATCACCCATTTCGGGAAACCGAGAGTCAGGAAATCGGGAGTCCCATTGACAAGAGATCGAGACATTCCATTGTGAAAACCCCGGGATAGATCTAAGCCGTCCTATTGACGGAGGCCACGCGTCGTGAGATCTCCCATTTCGGGAAATCAAGAATTGCGAGATCGAGGGTCCTGGCGACAAGGGATCGGGACTTTCCTGGGTGGAAACCCCAGAGAAGTTGTGGACCGTCCAATTTAAGGAGGTGACGTGTCGAGAGATTACCCGTTTCGGGAAATTGAGGATCAGGGATTCAGGAGTTCTGTTGACAAGAACTCGGACCTTCGCTTTGATAAATCTTGACCCATAATGACGAGACAATAGCAGGTGGCTAAGTCCCGATGAACAGACGAGATTCCTTCGAGGAATCTCAGGGTCTGTAACGACCGTCCGATGTGAGGAAGAGATGTCGGCTTTAAGTCAGGGCATGAATGCGCATTAAGGTAAGTAGCGAGCAGATCTGGATGGTCGAGGCTTCATTCTGAAGCCCCCTTGTCGTTCTTCTTTTAGTGGTGAGGGGGGGGTCCGGAATTGGACGCACAACTCTCGAACGGTCGAGATTAACTCATTATGATAAACGACGCTCAGGTGGATTCCGAAGCCCCCTTGCCATTATGAATTTAATGAGGGGGGGGGTCCGGAATAGTGTGGCGTGTGAAGTGGGGCCCCCTCTTGTCCTGTCAACTACCGTGTCGCACTTCCCCCTCTGCCACCTGTACTCCACTTAACCATGCGACGGGGCCTGTTCTCATTGGCTGTTCTCTAGCCCTGTTGGGATTTGTTCCTATTGGCCATTTGCTAACCCTGTAGGGATTCGTCCCTATTGGCCAGTCGCTAGCCCTGTCGGGGTTCGGCAGTTGCAGAGTCGAACGATTTGACATTACTGTAGCGTCGAGGCACGAAATACAAATAGATATTGCGTTTAATTGAACCGTGATCATGACCTGTGATCACATGGGAACAAAGAAAGAGAGAAAGAGCTAGCTTGTGCTAGGCCTCCATAGGTAATTCGGGGGTTTTGATTCGGCAGAAGATCGGAAAAATTTGATTGAGGTAGTGGGTATGTGACAAAGTGGTATCAGAGCATGGTTACAACACTTGGCCTGCTTGGGCTCAAGCATGAGCCGCGTAAGGAGACATTGTCATCTGTGTTTTCCCCTTAAGAAGAAGGATTGGAGGATGAAACTGTAATCTGGGACATGAACTTCATTGTCCTGTTTTTGTGTTACAATGGCTACCTACTAAATTAGGTAGAGTCTCTTGCAATTGAAATGGTTGGATAGATAAGGATTAAGACCCAAATGAAAAACCCCTGTTATATGGGTATACATGTGAAAATATGAATTTATGCACAGGTTATAAAAATGTATTTAACTCTTGACTAATAACCACCGTTTGTCTTTTCACCCAAGCGGATGATCAGCCGTGCAAATTTACAGACGCAGAGAATGGTGACTCCCCAAGAGATGGGAGAAGGCTCTCGCAATAGAGATGAAGAGTCTGACGAAAGAAGAGCAATGGAAACCCCTCCAAATCTAGCCGAGACTGTGAGGAGTCTCATGGTTGAATTGCAAAGCCGCAAGGCCGACAATGAAAGGATGATGAAAGAACAAGAAAAGCAAACCGAAATTAATGCAGTTTTACTGCAGAGATTATCCGACATACAACGACAAATACATCATGAACCCAAGATGCAGAAACATGGTCATATCAGTGGCCATACTGAGAGAAGCACCTCAATAAAGGTCCACCCCAAAGGTAAAGGACCAGTGCCAGACGATTCCTCGGAGAAGGAAGCTAGCGATTCAGAAGGCTCTTCCAGCAGCAGGACCAGTCCTCATTCTCAAAGAAAATAGAAGAAACAAAAGACTTCCAAGGGTCATAAATTTGAGGAATTCAGAAAATCCAAACCTCCCTCCTTTGATGGTGAGATAAAGAAAGGAGAGGAAGCCGAGGCCTGGCTACTCGGACTGAAGAAATATTTCAGAGTCCATGATTTTTCAGAGAATTTGAAGGCCCGAGTGGCCACTTTCAATCTGAACGGAAAGGCTTCCATCTGGTGGGAAGACCTTAAGAATATGAAAGGGGTCCACGATGAGGATCTGTATTGGAAACAGTTTGAAAAGTACTTTCGGAAGAAGTATTTATCGGAAAGATATTTCGACGAGAAGGCTAAAGATTTTTATGAACTCAAACTAGGACAACTCACTATAGAGGAATATGTCAACAAATTCCTCGACTTATTGAGATATGTACCCTACATCAAAGCAGAGAAGGCGAAGGTGCACCGCTTCATCAGCGGGCTACCCAAGGAATACCGGAACCGAATTGAATTCGACAAGCCAAAGACCTTAGAAGACACTATTCGAAAAGCAACATATTGTCATGAACAATATGGACATCGGGAAGAGTCTCGTGGATACTGGAGGCAGAAGAGTGGTTCGATATTTCAGAAAAAGGGGATCAAATCCACAGGATTTAAAAACTACAAGAAGAACCCCAGAATGAACTTTCCAACCGAGAGTGTACTCTAGCAGAACTTTCCCTCGGTGGATGGAAATAATACTTTTGGACCTATACCAGTGAAGACTAATAACCCAAAGAGAGAACCTCTGAAATGTTGGGGATGCGGAGAAGAGCATATCCTGAGAGACTGTCCATACTGACAACGGAACAGTCGGAAAGTTTATAACATTTAGGAAGCTACCACAGTCAATGATGTGGTAAGGAGTGTGCCGCAGATTTATGCAGCCTTGGATAATAACCAAGCTGACCACCAAGCTTCAGTGGTGGAAATAGAAGGTATGATTTTCAACCATCTAGTGTCTGTTTTAATTGACCCTGGTTCCAATTTGAGTTATATAGCCCCTAGAGCTGTTGATAAGTGTAAACTACAACCACAGAAACAACCCAAGCCATGGTTGGTACAGTTAGCCACTGGCACCAAAAGGAAGATAGCAGAGGTTATACCAGCCTACCAATTATTGTTGGGTGAATTCCCCACCCAAGCAACCCTTAACATATTACCCCTGGGATCATACGATCTGTTGATTGGTATGGACTGGCTGACTGCTCATAAAGCCAGGCTGAACTGTTACCATAAAACCCTAGAATGTGTGAGCAAAGAAGGAAAAAGGATAACCCTTCAAGGGATCCGAAAATCGGTCTCGGTGAGGCAAATATCAGCCCTACAAATGAGAAAGTATTGCCGAAAGGGATGTCCCCTATATGAGATATAGGTGTCGAAAACAATTGAAGGTGATAAACCAAGCCCTGATGATCACCCTATCCTGAGAGAATACAGAGATGTGTTTCCGAAAGAGGTACTGGGTCTACCTCCGAGAAGAGACATTGACTTCTCGATAGAGCTCGCACCAGGAGTAATGTCGGTGTCTAGGACACCCTATCGGATGAGCACAGTTGAGTTAGTGGAACTCATATTACAATTGAAAGAAATGATGGATAAGGGTTATATTCGACCCAGCATGTCCCCATGGGGAGCACCAGTCTTGTTTGTCAAAAAGAAGGATGGCACCCTTAGACTGTGTATAGATTATAGACAACTCAATAAAGTAACCATAAAGAACAAGTACCCCTTGCCCAGGATCGATAATCTATTCGATCAGTTAGGGTGCGCGTCTATTTTTTCAAAGATTGACTTGAGATCAGGATACCATCAAGTCTGAATCAAGGGCGAAGACATCCATAAAATCTCTTTTCGGACACGGTATGGTCATTATGAGTTTGTGGTAGTGCCATTTGGGTTAACCAATGCCCCTGCCACTTTCATGTGCTTAATGAACAATGTACTCAGAAAATTTTTAGATAAATTTGTACTAGTCTTTATTGATGACATATTAATCTACTCTAAGAATAGAGAAGAACATGAAGAGCATCTTAGACTTGTGCTGCAAATGCTAAAAGAGCATCAGCTCTATGCTAAATTCAACAAATGTGACTTCTTTCAGAAGCAAGTACATTACTTGGGACATGTTCTGTCCATGGAAGGGGTAGCAGTAGATCCTAACAAGATCAGGTCTATCATGGAATGGCCTACCCCAAAGGATGTCTCAGACGTCAGATCCTTTATTGGATTGGCGGGATACTATAGGAGATTTATAAAAGATTTCTCCAAGATTGCTTGTCCAATCACTGCCTTCCAGAATAAGGGGACAAAATTCCTGTGGACACAACAATGTGAAGAAAGATTCCAAACCCTGAAACATCTACTAACCCATGCACCCGTGTTGAAAATCGTTGACCCAAAATCTGACTTGCTTGTGTGCACAGATGCCTGTAAGGAAGGGATCGAAGGAGTCCTTATGCAGAAAGGAAGTGTAATTTGTTATGAATCTCGAAAATTGAAAGAACATAAAGTCAACTATGTGACTCATGATATAAAACTGGTTTCCATAGTGCATGCCTTAAAAATGTGGAGGCATTACCTCTTGGGAAGGAAATTTGTACTTATGACAGATCACTGTGGATTACGGTATTTGTTTGACCAAACAAAGATCAATGCTAGACAAGCTAGATGGATGGCCCTCCTTAGCGAATTTGATTTTGAAATCAAGCACATTAAAGGGAAAGAGAATAGGGTGGCTGATGCCCTTAGCAGAAGAATGAAAACAATTCACCTGGCAGCGGTGAGTACCTGCGAGACAGATGTCAAGAACAGAGTCAGAAATGCACAAGAAACATATCCCTTCTTTCAGACTGTGACCCTGTACCTACAACAAGAACCCTCTGGAATAAAGTATGAAGGCTACCAGATGACCGAAGGAGGTCTGCTCACTTACAGAGATAGACTGTACATTCCAAATTGTGACGACTTGAGGAGGTTCATTATGGATGAACTACATAAAAGACCATATGTTGGTCACCCAGGATACCAGAAAATGATCACTGCCACCCGGAAACAATTTTATTAGCCTAGATTGAAGAAACACATAGCCAAATATTTGGCCCAATGCATAGAGTGCCAACAGGTTAAAGTAGAACATCGACACCCAGCAGGACTATTACACCCTTTACCCATCCCATAATGGAAATGGGAAACCATCTCCATGGATTTTATCACTGGATTGCCAACTTCAACCAAGCAGATTGATGCCATTATGGTAGTGGTGGATAAACTGAGCAAGTCTGCTCATTTGATCCCCATCAAATCAACCTGCAAGGAGATAGACATCGCCCAAATATTCATGAAAGAGGTGTTCAGACTGCACGGTATGCCGAAAGAGATAGTGTCTGACAAAGACACAAAATTTACTTCCAATTTTTGGAAATCACTGATGCCTGGTTTAGAGACCAAATTGTTGTTTAGCACCACCTATCACCCTCAAACCGACGGATAGACAGAAAGAGTGAATCAAATATTAGCGGATATGTTAAGGATGCATGTAATGCATCAACCCAAGAAATGGGAAGACTACCCGCCATTGGTAGAATTCACCTACAACAACGGCTACCAAGCATCCTTAAAGATGAGTTCCTTTGAGGTCCTCTATGGTAGGCTATGTAATACTCTAGTCAGCTGGAGTAATCCTATAAATAGGATTTATTTTGGACCCGACATGTTGAAATAAATGGAACAGCAAGTGATTCAGATAAAACAAAATCTGAAGGTCGCTCAGAACCAACATAAAAGTTATGTTGATCAAAAGAGAACTCCAAGAGAGTTCAAAATGGGAGACCATGTATATCTCATAATTAAGCCCAGAAGGAGTTCCCTGAAAATGGGAGCTTGTGCCAAGTTGGCACCCTGGTATCGTGGACCCTTTGAGGTTTTAGATAGAGTGGGACCTATAGCCTATCGGCTAGCACTTCCTCCCACAGTAAAAGCACATAATGTTTTCCATGTTTCATTATTGAAGAAATATGTACATGATGCTAATCATATAATTGACTGGTCTGTGATCCAGGTGGAACC